>PVIJ01005636.1:0-101248 GCA_004024925.1 Scalopus aquaticus
GACTAAACAATTTCAAAGCTTGAGGGTGATCAAGAGAAAAATGTAACATTTCATACCTCATCTTAGTCATCATGTCGAGATATTATTTTCATTAATGTGCAGAGCATCTCAGAGAGTAGAAAACACTATCTTAGAAAATATTGTAAAAATAATTCCTTCTTTGAGAGAGAAAAACATGAAGCACAAGCAGTATGATTTTATGTTTCAGATGGCTAGGTAATTGCTTACAAATGATCATCAGAGATTTGAAATAAAACTTTATGGGACAGGCTTAACTTCTTTTACCCAGTGACTTGGTTATGAGATTTCACCCCTGAAGAGCTTGAGTCAGGGAAGATTACATGTGTCAGCAAAGCAAAAGAATGTGCTCATGTACCCCTAGCTGGCAGGATGTAGCCCTTTGCAGCCTACTGCATCTGTAAGAAGGTCATATCACAGCTGGAGAGGCAGAATAAGCACAGGTTTTCACAGGAATGACTAATGTCTTTTAAGAAGAATTACTGCATCACTGAAATTAGCAGGCATTGGTCCTTGATATTTGAAAATTTTCTATTTTTTTAAAGTATGGTAAGATATCAAGTCCAGAAATAAAGAAGCAGGATGGATGAGAATGGGACTCCTATTCACTAATTGATCCCCCCTTTCTCTACCCTACCCTATTCAACCCACATAGCATAAAGCTAATAATACAGAGCAGCCATCATCATCAATTATATCGTAGATATCAATTAAAAGCAATTTATCTCTTAGAGTCTAAATAAATTTCGATTGAATTATCTACTTTGTATCTTGGCTCTTCAAAAATTCAAAAATTTCTTAGTTTGGAGAACTTACATTTTAGAGCAGGCACTTCCACGTACTGAAGACTAGTCCATCCTCATTTTGATACTTGGCAGATGGGGCATCACAACTGGTGAAGGGCACTGCCCAAATTGCTTACTGGTCACTGTCTTAGTTCTGCACCCGTGCACACAATTGCAGGACTACTCAAGCTTAGGGAACAATAACAATGGGATTTATTTAACAAACAGGGAAAAACAAAGTTACTGAGGCCAAAATATGTCCATTTACCTTACTTAAAGCAATGTCAGTCCTGTAAGAAACAACAAAGGCAGTGTCTTCCCGCCACTGCAGATGTGGAGCTCTTCTTCCAAACAATAGGCCACGTGTCCAAGATGACATCCTTCTGCCTCTGCAAATGCACAGCAACCAGACTGTAGGCCAGGTTCCAACTCACGAGGATAACACAGGACACAACTGGAGATGCTCCCGGAGCTGCTGTGGTGCCCCAGCACAGCACCGGCCAACAACATTAAAAACAGCAACTACAGCAGCCAGAGGGCCCAACAGACTGCACTCACGCATCTTTGCCACTCCAGGCCTTTGCCTTCTTTCTTCAGCTGCAGTAAAAACAAAACCAGGAGCAGTTTCCTTTGCTCTGCTACTTGCAAAGACTTCAACCTTTTCCTGTTGGAGATTGGCATGGTGGGGGCCAAAGTCACTGGCCCCAAAGTCACTGAAGATTCCAATAATGCTCAATCTGAAACGCTATATCCTGGCAGCTCAAAAGCTCCTGGAGGCTGATTTCCAAACTCACAATCATGGCAGCTGCATCTCCTGTTGCTGCTGCTGCGTCTCCTTTTTTACATCACAGCTACTGAATCTCCTTCTTCTTCAGTCCCTTTTATTTCTCATCAGAGTCTCCACCCCAAAACACAATGCCTTTTTAGCATTTCCCTGGGGCTATCTATCCTCATCAGCAAACCCCTCCAGGGGCCACCATCTATACTGGACTTTGGTCTCAGCCCCATTACAATTTGACTCACTATTCTGAGTGTCAACTGATCAAACTGACACTGGTCTTAAGAAAACTGCAGATGCTTTGGTTTACTAATTTCAAAACAAAAAAAGCACCTTTTCCCATTGTTACCCCTATCCAGCTTTTTGTGTCAGTGTCATTTACAAGCAGCGTTTTGTCTTACCAGAAATGGTTGTTCAAGTTTACTGTAGAGATAATGGCTCTGTGCATCAATGCATCACAACGATCCTGGGGTGAAGCAATCAAAAGTGAATGGATTTTTTTTTTTTTATGAACAACGGTTTGGTGCCATGCTCTTACTCTGAAACATAGTGGCAAATAGTTATCACCTCACAAGTACATTTTCAATATGAAGAGCAACTGTACATTATTTTCACTTTGTGTGTTTGACTGTTTAAAGCTGACTTTTGGGATTCTTAAAATGACTGCTAGGAAAGCTTTTTCAGACTTTGGAAAGCATTATCTAATGCACTTATTTGCACACCTACATGAAAGAAGTGTTCTCTATGCTAAGTTTTAAGGGTACATAAAATTTTCTTTTTGTTTGTTTTTATTTATGCCATAAAGGAATATGTTACAGTGGGTCTCAAAATAACATCTGGGAGAGAGAAGAAGGAATCTCTACAAAGATGACAGAGAAATCAGGTGGATCTTCAGGGAGGACAAACCAAATGGAAGTTCCATATATCAGACGGTAGAAAAGGCCAAACTGATATTGATCGTTTGAACAATGGTTGGGGAAAGGATGTAAGGAATGACAGAGAAGATGATAAACTGAAATCTTATTGGGAAACCAGTAAGAGACAGGGATGCAATCAGAGACTCTAGAGTTAGCAAGTAGGAGTCAAAAAGACAAGTACATTAGTTCTAGAGGAATCTGAGTGATCAACATGTTAATTCTGGTGCTGTAAGAAAATAGATCTGTTACCTGAGCTGCATTTTGGGAACGTTCCACTGATAGCATGGTACTAAGTGTTAGGGAAAGAACTATAAAGAGTTAGTTTTTTCTTGAACTCTTGATTTGGAAGGTAAACCTTTAAGAATATATTTCTTATGTAAAGTGAAAATGTTAAAGTAAAAAAATACACAGGCGCTATGGAAATACTGATAAGGAATGTATTGTCTTTGTCATGCAAATTGAGGAAATCTTCCTGGCAAATGCTGACGTCTTGTATCAAAAGTCAAGGGACAAGTTATCAGGAAAACCTATATTGTATGACCGTATCTGTCGAAATAAGCAAACGTGAGTAGATTGTTAGCGCTTGTAAGTATGGCTTGAGAAAAAACAAAAATCACTTCTTTAGAATGGAAAGAATATGGACTTTAGTCTTAGATAAATGTTGAGCAAGATATAACCTCTCTGAGACTCAGTTTGGTGTGTTTGTAAATCAGTGTTCTACTGCATTCAGTAAATGTCATTGCCTATCTTCTGAAGCTTTAGGAAGTGGAAATTGGATTTCATTCTGTCGTGGGGCTCTGGAAATCTGTATGTGTAGATATATAGACAAAAAATTGATCACAATTTCTTAACAATACTTTCTGGAGACTTTGGTGACATAATTCCTATTTAATTAAAATAGCTAGCATTTCAGGAATGGCAGAGATACTCTTAATTTATTACTTTACAAAAATTTTAAATAAAGACTTTAGACTTTACAAATAAAAGGCACTTTACAAATCAATATGCCTAATAGTTTGTTATGGTAGTAGCTGAACATTAATATCTACTCTGGAGTTTTATAGGAAGGCCAAATGCATAAAACTAGTCAATTGGTTTCCAGAAAATTATACTGCTTAGAGCAATAATGGTTTCTGTTATATGTAACATTTTTCAAAGAAATGTAGTAATACCCTAATGAAGAATAACCAGGAAATATTGGGAACTCTTTGCTACAGGGCAACCCCGATATGCAGTGGGGTGCCTGACTGTGGGTTCTCACCCGTGCACTTAAAAAGGACTTATAATAAGAACAATTGCAGGCACTCACAAAAAGGTCAATAAAAGGGTTTATTTACAAAAGGAAGGGAAATAAAAAAAATGAATAACTCGGGGACAAAAGAGAAAGTGAGGGAGAGAGATAAATCTCCAAATACGTCCTACCAGATCCGAAGAGCTGGAAACCCCAATGGCATGCTGTAGCCCGGTGAGAAGCAAGAGACCCCCAAGGTCAAAAACCCTCATTATATAGCCAACATGTCTGCTTAACTCCACCCCTCAGTTTCCCGTAATCCTCTCTTCTGGATGATGATGGAATTCTGGGATTCGTAGCCCTAGGGGTCTTGGATCTCTCTGGCTTGAGGTGGGGGTCTATAAACCTTCCTGTGGAGTTTGTTGCAAACATCCTTTTTTCCCCCCAACATCTTGTCCTTGTAAACATTTTAAAAATTAAATGGCTTCCAAAGAAGAAGCAAAGATTCTATCTAAGTAAACTGGTGTAATTTTGGCTTTTGAGAGTTTGACTACTGTGTTGAGATCAGACCAAGTGGTAGGCATGGTAAATAGAAAAGCAGAGCTATCTTTTAAAATATATATTTTTAATAATTCATGTGAGAAATGATGGTTTGACCGGGGTAGTAGCAATATAGATGGTAAAAAAGTGGTCAGATTCTATGTAAAATACAAAGAAATAAAATGAAGGATCAGTGTATACCAAACCCTAGAAACCTGACTGTAAAACTAAGGCTACTTTAGTGAGAAGAAATAGAGAAGAAAAGAGGGAGGAGGCACAGTGGACTATGGTAGAGGACTGTGGGTGCCTTAGTGGAGGTGTGGTGTGATAGCACACACCTGAAGAGGTGGAAGCCTATATTTCTGAATCATATATTGCATTATAAGCCACTGTTACCTTAATTTTAAAAAATGCAATTAGCAGGCCCCTAATTTATATCCCTTAGACTTTCTAACCCTTCTTTACCTTTTCTTTTTCCCAATATATATATCATCCCACAGCATACTACGTAATTTATTTATCAAAATGTTACTCATTTTCTGTCTTCACATCTATCTGCCTTCACTCTTGATAGAATATAAAAAACAATGAAAGCAGAAATCAATTGTTCATGAAGCAAAAAATTACCATGAGATGATTCTGGCACATAGTAGGCACTCAAATATTTATTGAATGAATGAATGATGATAGGAATGGAAGAACTCTCCAAATTCTTTCCATTATATGTAATTTATCCTTTGTAACTTAATGTAACTTCTGATATAGCATATCCCCTACTGAAATTCTACACGGGGTTATTTGTGTTCCCCTTTTCATCTCATCACTGTGACTATCATTGGAATTTAATAAACTATTAAAGTCATCCTGGCTTCTTGGCCAAAACAAATACCAGTTAGTGCATTTCAAATAGTAATGCTCTTGTCATCCTAGTGAGAAAATAGGAGTGACCTACAGAGGCATCAAAAATTCACATAGCTTTATTCAAGGTCACTCTTTCAACCAATAATGGAGAATAACCAGTATCTTAAAAGGCAGGATTTAAATTTAATATATTTCAAAGAATGTATAGGGTGATGAAAATCACACTTATGAAATTAAGTATGAACAAGTGTTAGGTATGACAAAAACTACATATATAGTAAATGAAAAATAGTTCTTTCCCCTGTTATACTACAACTGTATTTGAATTCAACCATCCTGTATCTGAATTCCACTATTCTTCTCTGATACCTGGAAGTAAGGAACAACTGCTTCAATATATCTTTATATTCACAGGATGATTCATAATCATCATTTTTCAAATAATAATCCCTTTTTCATTTACATTGTGTCTATTACACATGTTGTACATTTGCTAGAGTATAGGTGGAAACAAAAGATGTGATATGTTTACTCATGGAAGATATTATCTAGGTTTTTAAAAAATTAATGAAATAATTATTGGTATATTTACACAATAGTGGCTGTAGTCTTCCATAGTCTACACCTGCCAATTACAACTATTGTTCTTAACATATACTAAGATCTTTCTCTTATACTTCTTAATCCTTAAGTTTAGTCTCTTCAGGAAGTTGAAGTAATTAGAAAAGACACAAAAAAAGTTTGAGAATACTGAAATATTGTATTAGTTCTAGGATATTCAACATATTTCCTTGAGCATTTCTTTTAGGCACTGTCCTGAGTGTTACAGTAAGTGGCAAACACGATAGACGTAGTGCTGCCCCTATGGAAATTACCATCTAAAAGAATACTGTGGAAAACACTATTAAGAGAATGAAAAAGCAAAATGCAGACAAAAACAAAATATTTGCAAAATCATATTTCTGATACAGGATTTGTAAAACACAGAATATGTTTTTAAAAACTTAAAACTCAAAATAAGAAGACAAAATCTCAGTTAAAATAGGCAAAGATTTAACAGATTCTTCAACAAAAAACACACAGATGACAATTTGGTACATGAGATGTTCAGCATCATTATTAAGTAGGTACAAATTGAAATTACAAGAGTCATTATTATCACACACTTAACTAATATTGTTAAAATGAAGAAAATTACTCAGCTCAGGGCCTCCCCGGTGGCGCAGCGGTTAAGCGCTGCGCTGTGGCGCTGTCAGCAGCGGCGACGCGAGTTCGATGCCCGGCCAGGGAGAATCCCACATGGTGCGGCAGACCTCTCCTGCCTCGCCCACTGCTCCCCTCAGCAGTGTATTTCTGATCTGCCTGTTCTGCTCCCCGCTCTGTCTCTGGTGAACCCTCTCGCCGCCCCACGCCTCTGGCCTGTACCCCAGCTTGTATGTATAAAAATAAAAAATAAATCTTTAAAAAAAAAAAAAAAAAGAAAATTACCCAGCTCAAAGGTTAGCAGGATGTAGAGGAAATGAAATTCACGTGTGTGTGTGTGTGTGTGTGTGTGTGTGTGTGTGTGTGTTTCTAAATTAGCACATACCTTTAGTGTCTGGTAAAAACAAATGAAAAATAAAAACAATTATTAACTCCAAGAAAAATAAAAAGTTGTGCAGTATCTGTTTGGTTGTGAACAGTATTTACATAGATATAACAATGCAAATACTGAATGTGGATTTGTGACAGGGCATCCCCATGTAAAAGTGGATGCCTGTCTGCAGATTCTCACCCATGCACTTAAAAGGGACTTATAATAAGACTCAACTGCAGGCACACACAAAAAATTAATAAAGGATTTATTTACAAAAGTGAAAGGGAAAAGAAAAAGAATAAATTGGTGAAAGTGTCCTACCAGGTCTGCTGAGCTGGAATCCTAATGGCATACTGAAACCCAGCAAACAGCCCAGTGCCCCCAGCCCACATGTCTGTTTATATATCCAAACATGGCTGCTCAACTCCACCCTCAGTTCCGAATGTCTTCCCTTCCATGATGATGGCATCATGGGATTGTAGTCCTTGGATCTCTCTGGTCTGATGTGGGGGTGGGGTCTGTAAAAACTTATCTGTGCATTTTGTCCAGGCTGTCCTTTCTCCCCCAACAGATATAATCCCCAAAATGACAGAATTAGATTGGGACATTGAGGGAAAGGGAAGTGGAGGCATAAGTGAGTTAAATAATAAAGAGCCAATAGTTGAGGTCTGAAGTAGATGAATAAAGAGAATTGTTATTATTCAGAAATTTCAGGTTAAATAACAGTAACAGTTATGGCTAGAACCCTTTGAAAGAATGCCTTCTACAGACTTGAAGGAGTAAGAGTAATGTTAAACTGAAAATAAAGTTATTTTATTTTAATAAGTTATTAGAATAGATTTCTTGTCACGTTTTATTCATTTTTGAAGTAACATTGCAGCTTTAAAAATCAATATAGGCATATACTACATTGTATTTACTACTAAATTTTCAATTTTATTCTTCACCATGTGATTAATCTCTTTTCCCCAATTTGCCCATACTCCATTCCCTTCTGGTAACCACTCATTGATCTTAGAGTTGAAAAGTTTATTTTTCTTTAGTTTAATTCACCCATTTTTTTTTTTTTTGGCCATATGCCATATTGCAGACAAACTCCAACCCTCCTCCAACTTGTAGTTTAAACTCTTTTCTCTTTTTGTTAGAAATGTAAAATTAAGTGGAAGTAAATACTAAGCATCTTTTGTTCTACCTTCTCCTTCAGTCCCCTGTGTGATATATTCTCCAATTGCATTCCTGGGAATTTTGAGAACTAATTGTGTTACATCTTTAACCAAATTCTCGGTGCCCCTCTGAGGTTTATAATACCACAAACATCTGGTGGTCTTTACAGGCTGTTAACCCCAAAATAACACTCTGCTGAAAAAGACAAAACAATTTAACTCAGGAGCCTATTCTGCCCTGTGCCTCCAGAGACCTGGGAAGTCCCACACTCTCTCCACATCTCACACTCCTCACATTCCTTACTGTATACAATCACAGCATTGCATCATTCACCAATATGACTTCTTTCAGGGTATTAGCCCTGCTGACTTCCTTCATGGCAACCTCTTATATAGAAAACTCTTTTGTGGAGGAATTTTCTTGTGGTTCCAAATTTGGCTCTCTGGGCAGCAACAGAAAAACCCTGTTTGTTCACTTACAACCTGTGTTTGTCTTTCTCTATCTGACTTACTTCACAAACATAATACTCTCTAGGTCTATCCATGTTGCAAATGGTAGTATTTCATCTTCTTTTTAATAGCTGAGTTGTACGTGAAACTTATATTGTTAATGGGAAAGAGACATGATAAAATGATTTTGGAATAAAATAATTTGTAAAATATTAAACATATTGACTATAGGATTCAGCTTATTGCATTCAAGATGATGAATGCATAAATTTATACAAAGACTTTTGTGTAAGAGTCCATAGTGATTTTATTTGTAATAAACAAAAAGTAGAAGTAATCCATATGCTTATAAACTGGTGAATGAATAAGCAGATTGTGGTGTACCTATATAATTGAAAGACTCAGCAATAAAATAGGATGAACTATTGGTAATACAACAATACATAAAATCCAAAATAAAATAATTATTCTGAGTGAAAGAAGCCAGACAAAGAGAGTACATATGCTATGATTCCATTTATTAAAAATCCCAGGAAATGAAAACTAATCTACAAACTGAAATCAGAGTAGTGGTTGGCCTGGCAATGGGGTATAAGGAAAAAGAAGGGATATATTACAAAAGGCCATGATGAACCTTTTGGGAGCAATAGATGTATTAATTATCATGATTTTGGTGCTGGTTCCATGGATGTATTTATATATCAAAACTTACCAAATTTTAAGTATGTGCATTTTGTTCTATGTCTATTACACTTCAATCAAGCAGTTTCAAAGATGAATTCAATATAATTGATTATAATAATAGCATTTTAAATTTACTTAGGGTTTACCATATAGCAGAAATTGCCTATGTGCAACACATATGTTAATATGATATTTTGTGCTTCACATGTTAATATATAAAATAAAAACTTATCTGTGATAAAACTGAGACAGAAGTTAACTAAACTTTCCCAGAATCATTCTTCCAATAAGTAGCACACCTGAGATTTGATGCCAGGCTGCTTGGTTCCGTATTCCATGCACTTGTCCATTCTGCTACATTGAGCTTTGAGAAGGTGTGATTTGCTATGCTGAAATTAGATCAGATGTTTAGTGTCATGGGTATTACTGCATTTATCTTCTTAGTTTTGCAAACTTTTACTACCATATTCCTTTGTTAACTCAAATGTTTCCACCATTTTCTCGGCTGAAATATTTTGCCTTTCTAATACAGGATGTCTTCCTTTTGTTTCCTATGCAATCAATTTAGTATACACAGTTGCTCTTTCCTAATTGGTACACAACAATTAGATTAATAGTATATGGTACTCATGACAATCATAAACACAACAGCAATCACAAATTACCAGCATTATTTGACTATTTAATAGTCATAGATATTTATATGATCATTATATAGAATTTATTTATATAATCATAATTATACACATAATAATCATTCAAATGATCTAGAATGTGTACAGTTTTACACAGTTCTTAAATAATCACTTGAAGCTTTCTATCTTGGAATTTTTGGGCCACTTAATTTCAGCTGAAGTCTAGCTTTTTCATCTAAAAAAGTGAAATCATAATGTCTTGCTCCATATATATTTCTCTTTAAGACAGACTATATTCATGGAAATGTTTTTCATATATGTTTAAGGTTGTAATATTATTAAAGTGACTTTCCTTCTTAAACTGACCTCATTTTCTATACTACTCACATTCATACTTGTGTATTGTCACTTCAGAATTTACTAGCTGTGTAATCTTGGGTTAGTTACGGAACTGAATCTCTTTTTACCTTGGACTCCCCACTTGTAAAATGAGTATACGAGCAAATCTCACAAGATTGTTAAGAGAATTCAATGAGTTAAATCTTCAACTTGTTAGAACAGAGCCTGGCCATATAAATACTCAATAAGGATTTTGCAAGGATTATGCTCTAAGAATGGAATGCTTTCCCCTGTTCTTTGACAACTCATGTATTATCTTTTCCCTCCAAAATTTTGCATAGAATCATCTTTCCTATAATAAAATGTAATAAGTTTTTCTACTTCTTAAGCAACAGAAATTGGTCACAATTCATAAAATTGAAGAGGAAAATAAATGGTCAGCTGGATATTTGTCACCAGTAGATGCATGATTTCAGAATTTGATCAGGAAGGAGGCTCATCCTTATTAATATTCTATTTTCTATCTATTGCCTTTGAATTGCTCACCAATTCCTTTGAACATGCTAGAATGATTACTTTGTGCATGAGGATGGCCAGACCCTTAGGATGGGCAAAAGGGGTTTTTCCACAACAGTTTGGGGGTCCCTGTGGACCCTTCCATCTCACCCAGTATCAGTTCAAGATCACTTTTATAACCCCATCTACCAACAAATATGGATTTTTCTACAATGTAATTCCAGTTTGACATCTTACAAACAAAAATAAACTAATTCCCAAAATTAGAAAAAACTGTCATTCCCCTATCAAATATTTTCAGTCTATTCTATGTCTTATTTATCTTTGTTTTATTTAGAAATATTAATATTATGCTTAAGCTGTAAAGAGTTGAGTACCATTATTACTCTAATTTTAGAAGGGGATAGAAAAGCATTTGCCTAAGGACATCAAGTGAGTAACTAATGGAACTTTTCAAAATAACAATTATAAACAAGAGAATCACAACAGCACCATAAATCAATTGGTAAAAAGCTACAGTTTAGACTGAAATTTGAGCAGTCTCAGATGGAAAATTCTATACTAACAATCTATCAATTTTAAATTGAAATCAAGAAATGACGTGACTAACACAGGTCTAAAAGTCAGCAGGGGATATTAGAGGGCAATGTTGAAATAGGTTATAGAAAGAAGAAGAACTATATTCATAACATTATCCAAGACATTTCTGGCTAGTAGTGTCCTTGAAGAACAAATTCTTTTGTTATTAAACCTTTTATAATATTAGAGTTGAAGTAACTCCTTCAGGTATTGTTAAGGGGAATTTTGAACTGTGAGGTAGATCTAAGTTTATAGTCACCTGGAAGGGAAGATAAGTAGCCTTTTATTCTTCTCTAAAACACATATTACATTTAAACAATACCCCCCAAAAAGGTAAAAATTTAATTTTCATAGATAGGTTATCCCTACACTTCAAATTAACAATTGTTGTGAAACTTTATCAGAGTAGTCTTCTTTAAAATGAACAATAGTATTTATCACTTCTCAGCCTTTTGTCTAAGATCAAGTGTAAAAAGAACAATAATATTTAACAATTTAATCATTTAATTTGTACCAGAACTTTTTCTAAGAGTTTTACATGATTACTTGATCTCTGTAACAACCTTATGAAGTAAATACCATTGTTATAATCATTTTACATTTAAAGGAACTAAAACTAAAAGAATTTGTATAACTGGCCCAAGGTCATATAATTAGTAAATTGAACAGAGTTTTATATTCTAAAATTCTGACTTCAGAACACTGGCTCCAAGCCACTATGATAGAAATGGTTGTCAGAATAAATGATTACAGTTGAAGGATTTAATATCCAGAAACATTGTCTACATTCCTATTTTAATTTTTTTAAGATTTATTTATTTATGCATACACGCTGAGGTGTATGCCAAAGGTGTGAGGGTGTGAGAGGATTCACCAGAGACAGAATGGGGAGCAGAACAGGTGGATCTATTGAAGTACACTCCTGAGAGGAGGAGCAGGCGAGGCAGAGGAGAGGTCTGGTGCACCATGTGGAAATCTCCCTGGCTGGGTATCAAACTCCTGTTGCAGTGGCTCTGGATAACTTCATACTGCTGCAACTTAACCTGTTGTGCCACCAGGGAGGCTCCCTATTTTAATATTTTAAAAACACTTGGAAGATAATGAATATCATCTGCATTTAGAAAACCAAAGTGAAATGTCTCCCAAATACTCGGAGAAAAAAAAACAAGAATACATGAAAAAATTAAAATAAAACACAATACACTTCTAAATAATATTGAATGTTAAAAGATTTGCAGTCAACACACAAGCAAAAGATAAGGACTTTTACTGCATTCAAAGAGCCTAAAAATAGAGTAATTTTTGACCAATAATTTCACATTATCAATTCTACATAATTTAAAATCCTTTAATGGAGGCACTAAGATTTTGAACTTGTGTTTTTGTCCAGCTTGTGATTATTTCTGAAAGATCCTCTTTGCTTACCATGAATTTGGTATTTTAACACTCTCCTCACTGGTAATATTAATAAGACCCATTAAAAATAGCAAAAAAAAAAATAGTAGAAAATATTTATATCCTTATTTACCATACACAGTCCTAAACAGTTCACATATTTTAACTCATTTAATCCATACAACAATCTTATTAATAAGTACTCTTATTATCATGTTTTCCCCCCATGAGCTATGTACTGAGAAATTAAATATCGGCAAGATCAGCTACTCGTGTAAATGGTAGAACATGGATTCAAATGAGATGCTTGACCAAAAAGGCCATATTCATAACCACCATGATATACGATCATGAAATATCCAACTATTATAAAACCCATTAGCCCCATTGAATTATGTCTCTTTTGGGGCAACTCATTCCCAGATATTAATTCATTCACTAAGCGTTTACTGAGTACCAGTTTTCCTAGGTACTATTCAAGTCTGGAAATACAATGATAAATAGTAGAGAGAATCTCTGAAGAAGAGAGAGACACATAAATGTTTTATTACAATGGAGAGCTAAATGGCAGCTTAGAGTATATAGAAAGGACTGCAGGAACACAAATGTGACCATGCTTGGTCCAGAAGCCCTAGTTGGAGAAAGAGAGAAAAAGAGAGGAGGGATATTTGAGTAGGAGGAGGAAATGTAGAAGACCCCCCCCCAAAAAAAAAAAAGCTACTAGTGAATTTAGAAACCAGAACCTATTACTTTTAAACTTACCTCAAGGAAAAAATGGTGACGTAGCAATCCTTCAAGAATCTGAAGAATGTTATTATTCAGGATCCTGCAGCACACATACAAGTGGTAACTGAGACATTTTAATGAGGAGACTATTTACAGAATTGTGGGGAAGATTAAAGGCACCAATGAGAGAAGATGACACTATAAGGACTCTAATACCAGAAGTTGTTATTCTTAGAGTTGCCCACTCTAATCTGGAGAACAGAGAAATATTGTTGTCTCTGGAAACCATCAGGATCTGTAATGGTAGGAGAGGGTCTGCCCCAGTAGAAATTGGCACTAGGGAGAGGACAGCAGCCCAGAGCAGAGCCGGTGAATATACATATTTGGACTTTATTTTCCTCCCCTCTGGTGTCTCAGTGGCCAAATAGTGGGCAGGGGAGTGTATGTGATAGAATTCATAGATGTCAGAATCCTGAGGAGAAGGTGAAGTATCGATATGGGAAACTAAAGGGAAAATAATCAACATATATTGATGCTCAGAAAACAGTAATTGTTACTTCATAATCTCTGAGGAAAACAGGAAACAGCTAGCAAAAGAGACCTATATTTGGTAGAATGAAGATTTTTCTAGAATTAATACTGAAATCAGCAACATAAATAGGAAGTTGCAGAGACCTCGTATGAACTTTTTTTTAAGATTTATTTATTTATTTATTTATGCATACAAGCTGGGGTACAGTCCAGAGGCGTGGGGTGGCGAGAGGGTTCACCAGAGACAGAGTGGGGAGCAGAATAGGCAGATCAGAAATACACTGCTGAGGGGAGCAGTGGGCGAGCCAGGAGAGGTCTGCCGCACCATGTGTGATTCTCCCCTGCTGGGCATCGAACTTGCATTACCCGTTGCCAACAGCTACACAGCGCAGTGCTCAACCGCTGCGCCACCAGGGAGACCCTGTATGAACATTTTTAAATATAAAAGTCACATCACTTTTGCTGGGCTCCATTCTATCATAGTACCTAGTGCTTTTTTAAAATTTTTAAATTAAGGTGACACATTCATCTATGGAATCCATATTTCATGACTTCTCATTTTAGAGAAGACTGTTATTATCATTTGACCAGCAAGGATTATTAATTCTACTTCTAAACATTACTGTATCTATTTTCTTTTCTCTTTTCCCACAGCTACTGTTTATTCAAGCTTTTATTATCCAAGGTTTCTTTTGGCTTTGGAAACTATGAATTTCTAGTCCCTGGAAGACAGGCTACTCTTTGCCCGGGGTCCCCACTATACTCCCTAGATACATAAATTTTTTAGATAACGGCACCAGGAATTTCACAGTGAAGGATCCTTTACTGATTATGTTTTCTAATTTGCATGTAATTTGCAGTAATTTTAACTGTGCAAAATTAGCATTTAATTGCCATTCATTCTTTTTGACTTCTTTAAGGGAGCCCCACTAACGAAGGTGAGAATTTAGATGAATCTGGTTCTGCTGAATAAGTTAAACTGACTTTGATCTTTATGTAAAAAATAAGCATTTAGAGAATCCATTAATCAGCATTAATGTTTTCTCTGCTCATGTTTAGTTTTTGATTGTTTAGTACTGTTGTTTCCTACTAAACTTTCTTTTATATGGCTTTCAACAAAGACTTACATTGTGCAGTATTACTTATTTGTTATGCTAATTCTTCAGTGAGCATGAGAAATAGAGTCAATTGTCGAAGTTGTCCATGAGAGTGAAAAAGAGGGTAGTGGTAAAAATGTAGCAAGTGTAATCTCTCTCTCCATGAAGCTGCAGAAAAAAAAGTTTGGTTTGCATTACTGGAAGAGGAAGTGGAGAATGAAGATTGAAAAATAAGAAATGGTAGTTATAAAGCTCAGAGCTCAGTTCCATAAAAATAACTTTTGTAACCATTGGAACAGAATTAAGAGTCCAGGAATAAATCCATACACCTATGGACAATTACTCTATGACAAAGGAGTCAAGAACATATGCTGGAGAAAGGAGAGTGTCTTCAACAAATGGTTTTGGGAAAACTGGACAGTCAAATGCAAACGCATGAAACCATCTCACATGTTACACCAAAATTAACTCAAAATGGAATAAAGAAATGGAGACAGGGTCTGAAATGTAAAATCCATTGAAGAAAAAATAGTAAAACACAATACAATATTGGCTATGTAGATATGTAGCTATGTCTCCAATGACAAAAGAAACAAAAGTGAATTAAAAAATGGGGTTCCATCTAACTTAAAAGCTTCTGCATAGTGAAAGAAACTATGAGGAAAACAAAAAGATACCCTATTAAAGGGGAGAAAATATTTGCACATAATATAGATGATAAAGGACTGATATCCAAAATATATAAAGAATTCATGCAACTCAAGGAAACAAAAACAACCTAATCAAAAAATAGGCAGAAGAGCTAAATAGACACTTCTGTTCTCCAAAGAAACATACAGTTGGCTAACAAAGATGTGAAAAAATGCTTGTCACTACTTATCATCAGTGAAATGCAAACCAAAACTACAATGAGATTCCATCTCACACCCATTAGAATGGTCCATATCAAAAAGACCAGAAACTATAAGTTTTGACTATATATTCTTTGTGGGAATTTAAACTGGCCCCTCTGGAAAACAGTACAGAGGTTCCTCAAAATGTTAAAAATAGACCTAACATATGACAAAGCAATTCCATTCCCAGGTCATACTGAAGAATGCAAACACACTAATTTGAAAGGATATAGGTACTACCAAGTTCATTGCAGCCCTATTTAAAATGGACAAGTATGGCTATAGCCTAAGTGCCCAAGGACAGAAGAGTGGATCAGAAAAAAATATATATACAACTGAATACTACTCAGCTATAAAAAAAAAAAAGACGATCTTTTGCTGTTTGTGACAACTTGGATGTAACTGGGAATAAAGTAAGTCAGAAGGAGAAAAACAAATACCAGATGGTTTCATTCATACCTGGAATTCAGAGTAACTACACAAAGGAGCAGACAAAACTTAACCAATGACAAACCCTTGAAATCTGACTGCAAAACTGAGGCAACCAAAATGACAGGATTAGCAGGGTGAGAGTAGGGGAGAGAGGGAACCCAAAGGAATATGGTAGAGGATTTTGGGGACATTGGTGGTGAGTATGGTGAGACAATATACATTTATAGAGATTTCAGTTTACAACCCCAAAGTAGATACAATGATCTAAGCCAACTTTACCTCAATAAGCATGATTGGAAAAAAAAGAAACAAAAAACTTTTGTACTTTTTAGCTAATCACATAATTGAATGATTCCATTTGTTTTCTGATGTCATTAACTAATGTTACTGAATATTTCCTATCTGGACAGTACTGGACTTAATCAGCTTTACTGAAAATAACAGTAAATAAGCTCATCATCTCTCAGAATATCAGCATTGTATAAATATAAATATATATATATAAAGATATATAAAGATAAATATATATATAAAGATAAATATATATATGTAATGATAGATTGATACATAGATATATAAGCAAAGCATGTATCAGCAGTATATTACATAGAATACTGAATAAGTATATGTAATTTTATTTGTAATATGTGTAGAGTTTACATATACTTATGTGTATATAGATATATACTTAGATGTATACAGTTATATATGTAATGAGTTACATATATATCTATATCTATCTCTATACATACACATTATACACACACACACACACACACCCATTGGGAAAACTGTAATCATGTGAAACATATCCATCTTCTTGCTATACCATCCATAGAACTAAATTTGAGAATCTCACCCAAATTATACTTAATCAAAAAGACCATCAAACTATATTTAAATACTTACTCTCCCTATTTCTCTTCTGTGTGTTCTCAGAAGAACTCAGAAATGTCATATATGACTTTACATTGACAGATTTTGTTAATAAAACTATAATATTTAAAAAATAACAATGAACACTACCAACTCTCTATGATTAAAGGAACTTTTATCAGTGTGAGAACTGAGAAAGAGGAAACTCAAGTTAGAACAGTCTTTTTGGAAGGGATGGATTGGAAGCAGGAGTAAGGTTAAGATAAGAATGGAGGTTTCTCAGAGATAAGGGGAAAGAAAGCAACAGCTAAGGGTCTGTATACAATTTCTTATGCTTTAGGTTTAAATAAGACTCATCAAAACAGCTAACATTTATTATTATGTACCAGATATTCTACCGTTATTTCTTATTCAAGTCATAACAAAGCAGTGAGATTTGCCAATGTGTAGTATAATGATAGAATATTGATTATAATATGGTGTGATGACCTTGAGTATTATTTACATTTGCCAAACATGTCAAATTTTAATTTCCTCCTCTATGAATGGGGAAAAGCATCACTATTATCTACTTCATTTGTGAAGTTCACCTAATACATATAAATTACTCTGAACAATATTCAGCCTCTCACAGCTAATGAATGGTGGAGCTGACAGCTGGGTCCTGGAGACATTCCTAACCCTATATTGTGGATGGGAGAAAAAGGTAGAGGGACTCCATTATCCATGTAGGCAATGTTTCTCAGAGCGGTCCAATCTACTACCATGATAAACATTTTGATAAGTTTTTTTTTTTTTTTTTTTTAGAAAAAATAACTCATTCCACTGTTCACAATGACAAACCTGACCTATGAGTTTATCTTTTATTTTTTCCCCTCTCTCTCTAAAATGAAAAGTACAAAAGAAACTTCTTTTCCTATCTACAATAAAAGATACTGCCAATCCATGACGGATCTAAACAGACTGATTGGAAAGGAAAGCAGATAGAGAACTGCTACTGCTGATACTCAGAAAGCTGGACAGAGAACTAACATCAGGAAGCGTCTCCAGTGGGGAAGGTAGTCTGTTATCTGTGGAAAACTCCAGACACTTCAGTTTCAATGGAGGCTTAAAGTGAATGATAGTTTACCAGAAATGGTGTTTATTCGAAAGCTTTTTATGCTCCAATAGATCTCTTTCATTTTTATCCCCATCACAAGACCCCCAAAACACAGCAGGTAGGTGCTGCCACTACAGGCAGTAAATTACATTCTTCTCTCAATAAACTGAACAAATCAATTTGAGAAAATGAAGTCAGTTTGTATGGGCATTGGGAAAGAGTTACTGAGTATGGTGGACAGGGCAAGGGGAAGCTGAACTTTTGCCTCTTCCTTGCCTGTCAAACATTGTTATCCAGGCAAAAAGAGTACCCACAGGAAAAATGGACACAGTGGATCTACTAAGAATCATTTTCTAATTAGTCTCAGACTTTTTGTCTTCTTTTATTTGTTCATTGACTTCAATACAATATAAGTGAGCACCTGCATGTTGGAATTAGTGAACAGTCCTCAATATGGGCAACTGAGGGTTCCTGCTAGTTTCTTCTCTGCTCACACAGAATATATATTCATTGTATATATACTCTTTGTATACTTCATTTATATACACTTACCCAGAGCTCGGTACTCAAGAGATTGGAAGCCATTCTACCTCTGCATCAAATGAGCCCGCAGCAAAGATCAGCACTCTGTGCTCCCAGTTCAAATCTCAACTGCTCCCAATTTTGCACGCCTTCATGCTAAGCTTAGTAATTAATGATTGAAAAATTCAAAAGAAGGTTGATATTGTGGAATGTATAAATGATAAGAAATTCCAATTTCCATGTCCATGAAGTTTTATTGGAACACAGGCATGGTTATTCATTTAAGGATTATTGCTGGCTGCCTCAGCACTGTCATGGCATAGTTGAAGAGTTGCAAAAGAGAACATATGACCCAGAAAACCCTAAGATAGTTAATGTCTGGTCCTCTACAGAAAGTATTTTAATCTCACTTATAAAAGTATTCATTTAAAATCTGTCCCTTTTCCTGAGATTTGGAAAAACTAAATTGGAGCGTTGACATATTATACACCACAGGCTTTCTTTAAACCTCTTCCTTTTTTTGTTTGTTTTACTTAATTTTGGGGGGGCTAGTAAATAATCAAGACCATATACTTCACATTACCTATTGCTTCTACCTTTGACAGAAAGCTGGAAGTTGAACAGCATAAACAAGAGCTTTTCTACCCACTTGCCATTGGAGGGGACCAATGCAAAGTAGAGATTTTGAAACAAAGAAAAAAAGAACAGGCTGAATTTGTTCTGTGTGAGGATCTAGAGAAGTCAGAGTAAAGCTTTTACCTCTCTCTTTAGGACCCGGAGTTTCAAGGCCAGAGTTCTTTATAAATATGCTCGAAGGACCGATGCTTTAGAACTGACTGTTGTCCTTCTGTAAAAAGTTCCTTCTGCCATTCTGCATCTATGCAATGATATTTTATTCATATCTTTTCTCTGGAAACAGTTTTAAACTGAACTTCCACCACTACCTGATTTCATGTTCCTATAGAATAGCCTTGTAATAGCTCTTTTCCTTAATACAAGTGTCTAGATGGTCTTTATAGATACAGGAGATCAACTGTCAGGTCCTGAAGTGCAGACAAAAGCTGAATCTGAATAGAGAAAACTATTAGAGAAACCTTCAGAGATGACATGGGGTTATCCAGAGGACACAGGTATGCCTTCATTTTTGTTCCTGGCGTGCTATTTGCTGCCCTGAAAGAAACACAATGTCATCAACATGCCTGGAGCTGGACAGAACTTTTGCGATGTCATAATGCTTTCATTTATATGCCCTAGAAAAACCTGAAAAAATGTGAATTTTCATCTAGAATTTTTAGTGTTCTCTCAGTGTTTTGACATAGTGTTTTGACATAAGTACATGTTATAATTAGCAACATTGAAAATAAAATACAAAGAATCAAAAAAAAAAAAAAAAACAACCCCACGACAACAAAACAGACAAAAGAAGAAACGGAATTGAATCAGTAAAAAAACATTTGTCTCTCTTTGCCCCACCAGAGAAACTCTCCCATTTACTCTCTTAACAACCTTATTTTTACATTTCAAGGAAAAGAACAAGCTGAAAAAATAGCACCAGAATTACCACCAGGTGATAGCAATAGCAAGCCAGGACTGACCTAAAAGTCCCCCCAAATCTCCAGATGCTTGTGTCACAAGGATAAGATGCTGACTCTTGTCTATACCCCTCCCCACTCCTTACTCCCTTGAAACTCTGGGTAAATAAGCCAGCACTTTGTCAAAAAGCAGGACAGGGCCTCCTTGGTGGTGCAGCAGTTAAGTGCTGCTCTGTGGAGCTGTCAACATAGTTCCGGGCAGGGGAGATTCCCACATGGCGGGGAAGACCTCTCCTGCCTCACCTGCTGTTCTTCTCAGCAGTGTATTTCCGTATATCTGTCTGTTCTGCCCCCTGCTCTGTCTCTGGTGAACCCTCTCGCTACCCCACGCCTCTGGCCTATACCCCAGCTTATATGCATAAATAAATAAATCTTTAAAAAAAAAAAGTAGGACAGTGGCCTTTCAGATATGAGTCTGCTGTTCTCCTCAGTTTTTCAGCAGATTAAAACTACTTTCTTTATCAAATTCTGTTTCCTTTCATTGGCCTAGGAAATTGAGAAGGGCATTCGGTATCACAATGAAGAACAAGCGCAGGGTTTGTCTGAGGATTTCTTACTCCAGAATTCCCAATGACTCTCGCCTTTGTTATCTCAGATGGCTTTAAATTTGAAGGAGGATTTGGTTTATATAGTCTGACTGAGGATCTGGGTATGCTTACAGCACAATTCTAAAGTTAAATAAAAATTATTATTTGATTGTCCACATTTAGGACCACTACCAATCACTTTTCTTACCAAGCCTTACCAAGGCTTTCTTACTCAAGACAAAGTACATACTGTAGAAATAGGAGTCTACCTAAACAGTTGGGATTATCTCCTGGATGTTAGTAGGAGAGCTGCCGGTCGATTTGCCTTCAAAAAAAAAAACAAAAAAAAAACAAGGATAAAAATCTGTAAAGCAAATTGGTCCTTGTAATGCTTTGGGATTTATTACCTAAACTTCATTAAAGAACATAATATTAATACTATGCAATGATTTCATGAAAAGATAATATTGTGTCAAATTGAAGTTATTACAATTATTATCATGTGCAATTAGGGAGATATCCGCTGTGTCTTAGTTATATACTGGTTCTACACAAAAGTTAACATCAACATAACATTGTACTATATGGCAATCATGATAATAGACATTTAATTCACTATTAGATGGATTCACAGTATTAATGAATTCCATGAACGATTAATAAAGCATACTAACATTGGTAGCATATAAAATCTGTATGTACACTTTCCCTAGGAAATGCTATTTTTGACTTTTGGTAGTATGAAGATATTTTAACTCTGTGGACTAAAATAAAAATTCGTACTATTTTAAAATATATTGTTAGGGTGGACATTACAAAACAGGATTTTATATTCATTATATATGTTAACTAAAATTATATTGGTAGGTGCTTTAAATAAACATTAGCTCAGGCTGCCAGAAAATAAACAGACGAGTTGTCTTAACAGAATTTTTTTCTGTTGTCTTTTCCTCTTCTAAGGTCACACGCCTATCAGATTAGGACCCATCCTTTCCATATCACTTAATCTTAACTACCTATCCAGGGGCAATATCTCCAAATATTGTCATAAATATGTCATAAATACAGTCATACTGTGTTTGCATGGAGTTTCAAGATGCATTTAGAAGGGACACAGTATAGTCCATAACGATGGAAAACACATTCTCTTTTTTACTTGTATTTTAAAAATTGTTTCAGAGAAATGCATTACTTTTTGTGTTTTTTTCCCCCCTTTCTATGGACCTCTTGATTTCTTTTTCTTTTTTGCTATATCATTGGCTTACATTACCTTTTGAACTTAGGTCTCCCCAGATTATACTCTATTCATAAGCTAACAAAGAGCTCAAGAAAGTATGCTAATTCTTTCATACTATCAGTGATGGGGCGGGGGTGGGGGGGACACCTTAGAAATAATAATAAGCTAAAATGATACCTTTTCATTATGAGACAATTTTACCAATAGCTTCCTAATGGAAAGCAAGTTAATGAGTCTAGTTTACATATCCTGTATTCTATGCATATAGTTTATTTCTATAATACTCTTGCTTTAAAAGTATGGAATAATAAGCGGAATTTATATCTTGGCTCAGATTCATTGAGACATCCAAAAACCTTCTTTATTTATTTATTTATTTTTAATTAAAAAAGACCCTGCTTCTAAGTTCAAGGCAATAAGTAGCAGTATTGCATCTAGGTCTTTTAGAAGATTTTTTTTTTCCTCTAGTAGATAAAGAGACAGGATAATCACATGATTTATGGTTTTGTTTAATAACTTGAAAGTGAAAGAAAGAATTTGGGTAATTCATAGTAGCATGATGTTTACCTACTAGGTAGCGTATTTTCATCTAGGAAGTCCTGCACAGAATGACAGCACTGTGTTAATTTATAATTAAAAACAAAATGAATCACTACCCTGTCCTTTGATCTACTCACTCTTTCCCTATAAGAAATGGGAGCCGAGTTGTAATCAGGGCTTTAGTGAGTATTGAATCGGAACAATTAGCCCTGTAATTACCAACATGTGACCTTAGAAAACTAACCACTTTGTGTCTGAGTTCATCTATCTGCAACACAGAGATAGTGATAATATCTACCTCTAGGGTTGCTCCAGTTGCTGAAAGAGTTAATTTATGAGTTAAATTACAAATATATGTACAACAATAAAACATTTGAACTTTTAATGATATGGTTTATAATGGCCTGATGTACACAATATACAGAAGAGCTATAGCAGCCAAGAATCTGGAACCAGTAGATCTGTTGGAGGGAGAGGATGTCCTGAACAAAGTCCACAAACAGGTTTTATGACCTGACCTAGACAAAAGAGATCCTGGGCAGCAAGGATTACAAATCCTATAATGTCATCACAAGCGAAGGGAGGATTGTTAGGAACTAAGGGTGGAGTTAAGCAGCCAGGCATGGTATATTAACAGAGATATGTGGGTCTTGGGGGTTGTTGATTTTTTGCCAGCCTTCAGTTTGCTATTGGGGACCCAGCTCAGTGAAACTGGTAGGACGCATTCACCAATTTATCTCTCTCTTTCTCCTAGATTCTTCCTCTTTCCATTTCCTCTTTTTGTAAATAAACCCTTTATTAACCTTTTTGTGTGTGCCTGCAGTTGAGTCTCATTATAAGTCCCTTTTAAGCACGCGGGTGAGGACCCACACTCAGGCCAACCCATTTCACATTAGGGTTGCCCTGTAACAGATCTGTTTCCTCATTTACTGTCATTCCTCAATGTCTTTTATGTGCTCAACATTAAGTCATCCACCTAATGTCAGAGATATAATAGTCAGCCAATCAAACAGAAGTTTCCTTAACATAACTTACATACTAAAAGGAAATTTATCAAATAATTAATAAGGAGTGATGGTTATTGTTTAGAGTAGGGAAGGATATTTACCCCAGTATTCCTGAAGACACAGAATACATATTTTTCTCTTGGATTCACTAAAATCTAAACAAAAGTGCTTTAATGAATTGTCCTTGATTTTGGAACTAATTTGCACAAATGTCCATATACAATGTGATGCCTAAATCAATATATTCCTTCCTGAGACTTCCTCGGAATAATTTTTGAATCAAAGAAATATATGCTTTGAATTAATTAAGTGGAGTTCAAGAAAAATTTACAAAACACTATCATTTTGCAAATGATTGTATCAGGAACAATGGAGAATACAAATTCTGTCTTTAAGGATATCACAATGCTTTAGTTGTGATTTGATTCTCTTTTCTATTCAGAGTAATTTTATTATTTTCTAAGTGAGCTTCCTGTTTTCCTTCTCCTATTTGTTTTGTTGCCCAATATAAATGAGGGATGAGCTCCTTCCTACACCATATTTTTATTGTTTTGCACCATAGCAAAGAAAAAAGGTGAATAAGAGTTTTCTGTTTCTGACTAAAATTCTAAAAAGCAACTAGAACAATGCCATTATAATAAATAATTGATTGTGATGATACCAGAATTTATTTCCTTGGCACTTCATTTCATTGAAAGCATTACAGTGTAGGAGAGTCTCCACTAGTGCTAAATGTCATAATTGGCTGGCAAATATCTTCTTATTTTCCAAAACCTTCCTGAAAGTAAAACTATCAGCTCCAAAGCAACCACACCCGTAAGACAATGAGAGTGCCACCTATAAGGGCACAGGAAAGAGCACGCAGGGGGAATGAGAGCCTGTTTAAGCGAGTGCTTTTTAGCAGAGAGCGGGATTTGTGAAAATGTGTCTCCTTTTATTTTATAATCCAGAGGTATTTTATTTTTTTACACCTCTCATATCATGAATCATAGGGGATGGGTTCCAGAAATCAAGCTCCTTTTCAATGATTCTCACACAGTGTACTTCTCTGGGTGGAGTAAGCTGACTTCTGTTGAACCCAAGTACATTTTTCTTTGACCTCCTTTTTTATTTTTTTTTCCACTTGTTTCAGGAAGCTATTTTAGCTCTTAGAGTGCTTAATATGCTCAATAGGAACATTGATTCTCTTGGCCAGAATCTTGCCCTTTCCTTGTTTGTTTACAACAAATGCCAACTGCATGCTGGGTAACACTGTAGACTTGCCTGGTGTTGCCATGGTAATGTTTGTGTGGCGTTCATTTTTGAATAGTGCCACCCCCTTGATGTCTAACAGTATCACTTTGTGAATTTTCATGTATGTAGTCAAAGGAACAACTCTTGTGTCTTCTAAAAGGCTTACAGAACACACAATGGATGTTTTTCCTCTTTCCCTTTTGTTGGTCATTTTGGCGATTTACTGGAAAATGGCGGTTCCCACTGAAAGGCTCCACCTAATGTTTTCTTTCTCTTTTCAATTAACTAATTTACTTCGTTTTAATTGAGGTAATATTTGGATACCCCCATCAGGTAATGCCACCGTAGTGCACCCACTACTAAATCACACATAGTCAGCCATCACAGTCCAATTGAACTTTTTTCCTTTGTGTTCTTACTCCTTCCTCACTCCATCCCCCTCTGGATACTTCAGTATATGTAGTCATTTTTCAAGATGTCATTTATTTCAGGTTTCTGCACAGCAGACTGAAAGTTTGCCTTAAACTTCTTGGTATGTCTCTGATTGTCAAGGTAAATACCCTATAGATGGGTATGGTATGGTACCTTGATTGATTCTGTGTGCCCTTATCATGCAATCTTCTGCATTTCATTTCCACTAATAATATGTTAATTTACAATGAAAATTCAACTCTTTTTAAAAAGATATGCGTTGGATGGTGAGTAGAAGAATTAAGAAAGTCTTCTCCAGCATAGTGAGTTTAGATTGTAGAGAGACAAATAAAGAATGGTTTTGTGTTTTAGCTTGTCTTTCTGTAATTACAACAATCACTTTCAAGAACTGTCTGGATATTAAAGTGGTAACACTGAAATCAATCTAATTATTCACAGTGAACTTTTCTTCCATCAATTTCCATTACAGAGGAAACAAAATTGGCCATTACTTACCACTTCAATATTAATGCAGTTGCAGCCCCATGGAGGGGTACTTAGATGTACACCATTTGTTAGAAATCTGAAAGTGATTCCTTTGACTATTAGCACATGCATTGCAAGAGAAGAGAGATGAGGCGAAATTATTAATTCATTTCTTCTTTCAACAAATAGGCACTGAGCTTAGTCCTGGGACTATAAGCATGTGTAAGATGTTGTTTCTTTATTCAAAGAATTCAGAGTCTGTGTGGGAAAACCAATGCATAATTAGATAAGTAAGAAACAATGAGGCTTCACTTAAAATTGAGAAGGGGCAACTATACAAGTCAGGATATCTGCAAAAGATTGGGAAAGCACCATCAGGGATATGGTGGAGGTGTTTCTTGAGAAGAGTTGGAGAGTAGAGGAAAATATTTCCTGTAGAAGGAAAGGCCTGGAAAAAATGTAGGCATGAGAAATGCCAAGAGACTAATAGGGAACCACAAGCCGTTTGAATTATATAGCTTGGTAAGCAAGGCAGAGACTGTCAAACAAAGAGGCATAAGGAATACTTTGTGTTCCACTTTAAAGAAGGAAATTTTGCCTAATGGGAGATTGGGCATCCAACTATTTATAAGCAATGGAAATATATCATAGGGTCTGTGTGCTGGGTTGTTCTACTGCCTTCCAGATTTGTTCTCTGTCTTTCATGATTATGTGCTCTGGCCTGCCAGAATACATGAAGAGGTTCCAATCCTTTTTTATTTCAGTTGGGTGTTTGCAATCGGGACCCCAGTTAGAAGATGAGAAGGAGAGTGGGAGTCAGGATGAAATGTTTATTCTGTGTGTCTGGACTCACTGATCTGAGTTTCCCTTGCTTAATCAAACTTTCTCATCTTTCAAAGCAGGCAGCTCTACATATTTAATGTTTTCATACTCTGGTAACCACTCTCTCATTTCATAGTATGAAGTTTAGAGGTCATGATAGTTTGGCCCAATTATCATACCATGTGGTTTCCCTCCACTCAAACCTGTGGGAATTGTCTCTGTGAATAAGAATTTCTTAAATTATCTTATTTTGAAGATGCTCATTAGTTCCTGTTGGCACCTGAGCTGACACAATGCTTGACACTTAGATAAGTCAAATTGGAGGTTTATCAAAATGAGAGATAACTTAAAAAAGAGAGGAAGAAGAGGCAGGCCACATGATATATTGTGAGGGGCTAAGCTGTATTAATGATAGTTGAATCAGAGAAACAGGAGAACATTTTGATAAATACTTGGAGGTAAAATATTTTGAATGCATTGATTGATTTGTGAAGGTGAATGAGAGAAGGGATAATAATTGTAAAGTACTAATCAGAAAATGTATTAAAATGTACCATGTAGGATCCCTAGTCAAATTATTGATTCAATGAGTAAGAGTGATGGATTGAGAGATTATGCTTTCCAAGCACATATCCCAAGTGATTCTGATTACATAATTTGCAGATCACACTTAGAGAAAAATTCACCTAAGGGGCAGAGGAAGAAAGAAATATTCATAAAAGACATTAAACGTGTATATCCATCATAAATAGAAAACTCTAAAACTCAACAACAACAAAAACAATTCAATTTAAAGATGGACAAAGAACTAGAATAGGTTATATTTGAATGATCAATAATTATATAAAAAAGATGCTTAATATGACTAACCACTTGAGAAAAGCAAATAAAAAACACAATTATATCCTTTTTCATATTCATTCCAGTGACTACTATTTAAAAAGCAAGTGTTGGCAAGAATGCAGGGAAATTGAAACACTTTGTACATTGCTGGTGGTAATGTGAAGTGATACAGTCACGTGGAAAACAACATGGCAATTCTCCAAAATCTTAGAAATGAAATTACTATATGATCCATCATTTTTGCTTCCAGGTACATATATAAAATAACTGAAAACAAAGTCTTAAATATACTTTTGTAAGCACATATTCTAGCAGCATTATTCATATCAGCTAAAACAGAAAGCAAACCAAATAGTCATTGATAGAAGAATGGATAAGCAAAATTTGGTAAATACACACAATGAAATATTATTCAGCTTTAAAAAGGAAGAAAATTCTGCAATATACTATAAGATTGATTTAATTTAAGGGCATTATACTAAGTAAAATAAATCAATAACAAAAAGACAAATACTGTATGATTCTTATCACTTGGAACTGTATATGAATATGAAGAGTTGACTTTTGAGTAGAGAGCTTGAGTAGTCAAATCATAAAGATAAAAAGTAAATACTGGAGGGGAAGAAAATGGAGAAAAATTCTTAAATGGATATAGTTTCAGTTTTGCAAATGAAAAGAATTCTGAAGATGGTGGTTATAGTTGCAAAACAATATGAATTTACTTAACACTATGAACCATACACCTAAAAATGGCTAAGCTGGTAAATGCTGTTAGATATATTTATTCCAAATTTTAAAATAAAATTGAAATAAGTATACCATTTTCCACCAGCAGGAAAAAACAAATATTTTCAAAGTATGGAAATAAGAATTCAATGTCAAATGAAGTAAATCATAATATGTGATAAAATGACTTATTTCACAATTAATGAAAAGGAAGTGTTGTCCCTAAATTTCCATACATTTTCTATATATTTCTCTAGCAAAAATTGTGTCTTTGAGTAAGAATGTATTGTTAAATGTTGCTGATTTTTCCTTGAATTAGATTTATCCACCAAATAATTGAATCTCTATTCTTTATGACTGAGGCATTCATTGATTTTAGAAATAGCCATAGAAGAAACATTTTCTCAATAAAAAGCAAAGTACCATAACATAAAACTGACAAAAGTTTACAAATGGCTAACTGCCTGCCTTCTCCTCCACTGTATGGGCTCCCTGAGAAGAATATGAGAGTTAGCAAGTGAAAAACCTGGCCTACTGCCAGAAAAAATACCAGGTTGGCATTAGGACATGTAGTTTAGACAGGTTTGTGTAGTCTCTTAATATCTTGGAAGAAGAAAATTTCTTGAAAAACATGCTGAACTCCCACTTGCTTCACTTTAAGCAGCCCTTATGTTCACAGGTTGGAGTTGCCGTTTCTTAGAATCAATCTAAGGCATAGGAAAGCAATATATCATTGGTAACATTTAGTTCTTTCAAAGGCACTTTGGGTTCTACATGCTTACAGATCCACTTTCTTTTGAGCCTCTAAGTTATTATTATCTATCCCCTACACTACTTCCTTTTTCCCGTTCTCAAATATTTGAAAGTGACTACTCTTTAAAAATAAGTTTTGCCATTTTCAGAACAAGATCACAGGTACCCAAGAAAATAGCAAATCTTATTTTTTTAGATGAGAATAATGGTGAAAATTATCTAAAAGACTGTTTATACCCCATTAATGTTATTTAGCTTTTAAACTTTCAAGAAAGTGCAAATTTATCTGCCTAATTGTATTTATCTTGGACTTAAACTAATGCTAATGCTTTCTCTACATGAAAACAAATGGTATGCTCCAAACTCCATCACCTTACTTCTTAACTATTGCTGAAGTCACTTTCTTTCAGTATATACTCTGATCCATTTCGGATTCCATATTTTTAATTTGTCTGTCTATTCTAACCTTATTCATTTATTTTCCCTTACAGTGTGAATGATACCATTTTAAAGCTATTCCCTAAGCATCCTGAGCACTTGTATATACTATTCTGTTACTATGTCAGCGTTGCTCTTGGAGTAATTGCTATGAATTACAGTTGTAAATGGATGCATTGCATATTTATACTATACTTGAAATTTTAGAAAGAGTATGGATAAGTAGTCATGTGACATTTAAACAGTTTTGGCAAATTTTTGAGCCCACTGAATCTTGCTTACCTCATCTATAAAATAAAGACAATAGAATACTCTAGGTAGTGGCATAATTGTATAAATCCAACTTTCTAGTAGTCCTCCAAAACTATATAAACAAAAACAAGCAAAGAAACTACACAATTCTCATTCTTTAAGTATAATAAACTTAAAATAATTTGTTAATAAAAACTAATAAAGTAAAAACCTATTCCCATCACATTATTTATCAAGCCCTTGATGCAATTCTTTGCAGACAGGTAGGAAACTATCCAGAAAACCTATGTTAACTAGAGAACAAAAATTGAGATAAAATCGCTTTCCCTAACATGAAAAAACACTGACGAAATGTCCTAGTACATCAGAATATAGATAATAAGAAAGGGATTTAAAAATGCACACAGGACTCAAGCAGACAGTTTTGGAAAGATGATATTTCTTGGGATAAAAAACGTCAAACAAAGAAAGTGTGGTCAAGATTCCATTCCCGGTAGTGACTATATGTTAAAAGGTAAAAAAAAAGCAAGAAGGGAAATTTTCACAGTCCTTGAAGACAAAAAAAATTTTAAAATCTGAGTATACAACTCTTCTCCCATTGGGAAAAAAAAAGAAAAAATATCCAGACTATAATCTGTAACTATGACAGAATGTGTTCTTAAACTTTAACTGCAAGTTCAAGAAAAATATAATGTAAGCAGCATTTATTATCAAAGTCAATGAGAGTTAAACATTTCTAATAGCAAGCACAGAAACACCTTGATTATAAATTTAAAAAATAATAACAACAAAATATTATTAAAAACATGAAGGAATGAAATTAGAAATGATTGGAAATTAATAGGTCTTGAATAAAAGGAAGAAATCATTCATCAGGATGAAAATGAAATGGAAAAATCTGTATGAAATAAAAAAAGAGAAAGAGAAAAAAGCAAGAAGACAACAGAGATGACTGACCAGATCTTTAATTATTGATTCTGGATGAGCAAAACCAAACACCTGAATACAACTAATATTTTAAAATATAATTCAAGACAACTTTCCAGAAAAAAAAGAAGATCTAAATCTACATATTGGGAAAATGTACCTGGAGCAAACAACCCAGCAATACATACTATTAAATATTGTGTTAGATGCTAATGATGAAAAAATCATCTATATTCTCAGGGCAGTATTATCAAAGAATTTACAAGGGAAAGGCAATTAGAGTGGCATCAGATTTTCAAAGCAATATCGACAGTAAGGAAACAACAAAGCAGCATTTGCAAGAGACTCAAGGATAAAACGTGTGAAGCAAGAAGTTGATTCCCAGCTAAACTTGAAGAATAAAGAATACAGAAAAAAAAGTTTTAAATACTCAATTACAAGGAGATTTCTGTACCCATGAATTCTTCTGGAGAAATATAGTAGCTTCATACAGTAAGAGATAACTGGGAAAAGTTTCGGCAAAAGATTGGTGGTGAAGAAATTGTATTTTTAATTATAGATTATGATTTTTTAGAAATATGTATTTGATCACTCAGCAGACCAAAATATATTTAACTTAAATAGTTAGACTTCATCTGCAGTTGTGGATTCACATCTCTCCAAAACTCTTGGACTCTCCTAAGAGTTAAAAGTAAAAAATAAAGTGACTTTTGGAAGCATCAAAGGTTATAAGTGGAACGATCCATGTCCATATGATTAGCCATGACCTCTAAGGAGGGGTTAGAGGCTGGAAGTTGAGTCAATAGCCAAAATTCTCCATAAAAGTTCAAAAGGATGGGATGCAGAGAGCTTTCAGGTTGGTGACCATATAGCTATTTGAAGACATTAGCATACATGCCTGGAGGGAGCATGAAACTCCATGTCCCTTCCCACAAACCTTGTCCTGTGCATCTCTTCCATCTGGTTATTCCTGAGCTATATTCTGTACTCTCTAGTAATAAAGAGAACAACCTCAATTCAAGTGCATAGGAAACATTCACAAAGTTAAATCTTAGATCACAAAAAAAGTATTAGTAAGTTCCATAAAATAGTAAGCTACAAACAGCACTTTCTGAATAGAATACAATAAAATTAGCAATTAAGAACAATTGAATGGGTGAATGGACATATGGCAAATTTTATATACAAGGATGACAGAGATACTGATATCATTAAAATAAAATCAATATTAATAAAGATTGTAGACTGTTTAAAAAAACATTAGGAAAAGTGACTCATATTTCAACCATGTGGTAAATGAGCAAAGTGGGTTAAAAGCTGATCCGGTGACTTCCTACAATCTCTTTTAAGATGCTTTGACATGTTATTTAAATAAATCTGGAAGACTATTTCCTTACACAGAATTTATCCTAATTGTTAATGTCACTTTAAAATGCAAGATAAAGTATCCAGAGCTGAATTGAGGACAAGACAAAGAGTAATGAGTCAATATAAGATCTGGCACCTTCAAAGAAACAACTGAACTTAACTTCGTGATAACCCTGCCTAAAAGACAAAGTACCTTAAGAGAAAGCAGTTAAGAATGACTGGCAAGTATTCTATTTAAAGAGGGATTATACCTTATGCTTTGTAAATACCATCACATTTAGAATGATGACAAGAGAGTATCAAGATGAAACAGGAAAGATGCAGTAAGACAATTAAAGCTGGGAGATAACATGTGTGTCTCCTTTTGGAATTGTTAAATTATTCTTCAGAGGGATGAATGTATCCCACATTCAGCAGGACAGTGAAAAGGTAGATGATAATAAACTCAGTATTCTCCTTCTCAGCTCTGTTAACATATCCTTCTAGTTGCACAGGAAAATATTGTTTCCTTGAGATACAACTTTCACATACTTTTATAATAATTACTATAACTCACATTTCTTTAATAACCTGCTCACTGTGAATTTCTTTTATGACTTGAGGTTTTATTTCAATACCCTTAGGAAGTAGATTTCCCTTCCCTTTTTATCAGCTATCACACATTTATAAGCCATCAGGAAAATAACATTAAAAATGCAAAATACATTTCATACATCTGCTTCACAGTTTCTACTAACACATAGTAATTGTTAACCATGGTTACATTTTTTTTCCCCAAAGAAACAAGGCAGAGCAGTTGTAACCAACTAGCTCTATGTCAGAGGCCAGAATCTATCAAGTAATTGGCTCTTTCACTTTCCCTCTCTCCTGTCCCTAGTGCTGCCACATACAGTTGTTCAAGTTATTAACTGCACACAGGTTTCTTGACAGACTGGTAAGTAGAGGCTGAAATCTAAGTTATGCTCCAGCCACTGAGATCTGTACTCTAACATAGGACAGCTATGTGCACTTTTTTGCAAATTTTCCCAAAGGTGTCTTACAGCTCACAATGTTTTGCTTGTGTGTGTCAGAGCATTGATAGAAACATTCACCTCATGGTAGGCAGCAGTGACCTTTCCCATATGAGAAGAAAGGTCACGGGAAAAACGGCCACAGATTATTCAAATTCCCTTTCTCCTTCCTAAGAAAACCTCATTTTATTCATAATGACAGTATGCCCAGTTAAAAGCATTCAGCTCCTCAGACTTCCTGACTGCTAAGAATGTACAAGGTACACAGTTTGGCCAGAAGATATAAGCTGAGGTTGTCTATGAAAGCATTGCTCTGTGTGCTATCAGTGCCAACTCTTCCCACTTCTCTTCCTTTTTCTTTTGTTTACAAAGCAGATAGTAGGCTGAGGATGCCTCTGTTGGGGGTTGAGTAGGTGTCCTTGGATCCCTCTAAGAAAGAATTTGACAGATTCTCAGTTCAGTTGAGCATAGCAAGCTTACTAAGAAAAAAAAAAAGTACTTTCCACAGACTTTACAGGCAGCAGTATTTAGGGCAAGAGCTGTTCTTTTTGGAATTTCTCTCTTTGGGATTGGGTTGGTTTTCTTTAGTGACTCCTTAAACAATTCTATCCCCACCTTCAGCCCCTGGCTTTGTGAAACTTTTCATCTTACATTTTCTATTCTAAGCTTCCATCACCTCTGCCATTTTATGATTAGGTGATAAAAGGAAGAAAAAATTATTCTACTAAGAAGGGTACACCAGGAAGATGAAAAGATCCAGGACAGTGACAACATCTTGAAGACACTTCCCACCTTCAAATTGCCTGTTGTGTGTAAAGAGTAAACTTTTTTACTTAAGCCTCTGCATATTGGCTCCCAAACAGAAGCATGACACACTGTAACTCACATGTTGATCTGATCTCTACTTTGGGAGAAGATGTGTGAGCAAACTTTTGCTAGTTTTCATGTCCAGAATATTTATTGTAGATGATCTTTATCCAGTTTGAAAGTTTCATCATTAATTACCAGAGGGAACCTAACTTACAGTTTCTACCTCATAGATAAGTAACTTAAGTGGATTTTAGTTAAACAGCACATATATTGCTAAAGACAAATTATGATTGTCCACAAAGTCTTGCTATGATGCCAAGGAAAGGGGAAGAGCAGTGAATATTTAGCTGAGCTCTACTGTTTCTTCTGTTTAATATGCTCAGTAGATGGAAAAAATTTTTAACAGATCCTGGGCCCTAGTCAGTAGATATTGAATAATGATTAAAATGATTGCAATTGATCAACTGTTTTAAATAATTTCCAAAATAACAAGTTATGCTATAGGTAAAAATGGATTGAATATATTTTAGATCCTGATGTTACATATTCTAAGATAGGACATCCTTCTATCTTAGAGGTCACGTTTTATTTATTTATTTATTTATGCATACAAAAACTGAGGTATAGACCAGAGGTGTGGGGTGGTGAGAGGATTCATCAGAGACAGAGTGGGGAGCAGAACAGGCAAATCTACTGAAGTACACTGCTGAGGGGAGCAACAGGCAAGACAGGAGAGGTCTGCTGTGCCACGTGGGAAGCTCCCTGGCTGGAGATTGAACTCGTGCTGAAATAGCTGCGGATAGGTTCATTGTGCTGAGATTTAACCTGTTGCGCCACCTAGGAGGCCCAGAGGCCAAGGTTCCTTGCTCTTTGAACATTAGAATGTTTACTAGGAATTTACTCAAAGTCAAGTTTACTGTGAGTCTACACACCTATTTTCACTAAAGAAGATTTTCTTTGTATCGTTTAAAAGGAGACTTATCAAGAGGAAATATATAAGATGCAAACTCCATGGTGGCTGGACTTCATAAACCAAGAGAATCACTCCACTGGGTCACTTCCCCCCATTACTGTCCTCCTCCAACCCTCCCCTCTGGTAATCTCAGTTCTGCAGTCAGATTTCCAGGGTTTGTTTGACTTTAGTTTTATCTGTTTGCATACTTTTTTTTTTTTTGCCTTGATATTGTACACATGAGTGAAATCATATATCTTTGTCCTTCTCCTTCTGATTTATTTCACTTAACAATCTGTTCCAATTCTATTCATGTCACACAGATAAGGTTTTGTTTTTGTTTTTTAAAGCTGACTAGAATTCATTGTAAAATATAAGTTACATATACATTAAATAACTAGACATCAGGAAAGTCTGTTTTTTTTTTTTTTAAGTGGAAATAGGGACTCCCTGGTGTCCCAACAGGTTAAGCACAGTGCTATGGAGCTGTCGGTGGCAGCACGAGTTCCATGCCCAGCCAGGGAGATTCCCACATGGTACAACAGACCTCTCCTGCCTTGCCCGCTGCTCCCCTCAGCAGTGCCTGTTCTGCTCCCCACTCTGCCTCTGGTGAACCCTCTCACCTCTCCACACCTCTGGCCTGCACCCTAGCTTGTATTCAAAAATAAATAAATTTTAAAAACTTTTGTATAAAAAAATAAAGTGGAAATAATACATTTCTTTTTTTTAAAGATTATTTTATTTATACATACAAGAGCTGGGGTGTAGGCCAGAGGGGTGGGGGTGGGGGTGAGAGATTCACCAGAGATAGAGTGAGGAGCAGAATAGGCAGATTGATTGAAATACACTGCTGCGGGGAGCATCATCGGGAGAGACAGGAGAGGTCAGCTGTGCATGTGGGAAGCTCCCTGGCTAGGATTGAACTTGCTGCAGTGGCTGCAGATAGCTTCATAGTGTTGAGACTTAACCCCTTGTGCCACCAGGGAGGTCCAATAATAAATTTCTTAAAAAGAATATAAGAAGGTGTATTTGAAACCAACACTTAGCGGTATGTTTAAGGCTGATGCTTACAATACGTACTAAACTTAGGAGTAAAACATTTCTTGTCTTTATTTTAGCCAAAAGGCCGAGAAGCAATAAAACAGTTATTTTCTTTATCGTCAATATTATTTAAAATGTTCTGGAGGAACTATTGAAAGAATTGAATTTTAACTCCTGCCTCCGAAAATTCCTCGTCACTCTAAATTTCTGGCACCATTGTCAGTGTTATCAACATTCTCCTCAAAGCAAATGACTTTTCTGTTTACTCCACCAGATCTTTGCAATCATCAGAAGCTGAACCTCCCCGCAAATGATAATTTTGTACCCTGCACCCTCTGAATAATTCCTTTGAGGCGTCTCACTCTCTTCCTCAAGTACACCCTATACAATTATAAAGAGACTAATTTTAGAAACAACACAGTAATAATACTTTGGGTTACTGAACTTAATATTATATTATCCTACATTGTAGTTTTGTTGTTTCTACTTTCATCACTTGTTTTATTCATCAGTGAACAACCGTTGACTCACTTATATGTTGTAATATGGCAGAACCAATGAGGCTTGAAAAATACATGTAAACATTAATATGCAAGTGCTATAAAATAATTTCTCCAGAAATTGCAGTCACTTAATTTAATGTGACCTAAGAGAAGTGACCAACAACTCTTTCAATATATGCACAAAACTTGAAAACATTAATTTTTATTAGAACATAATAATATTTCAGTTAAAATCATAATCAATCTTAGACTCCAAATTTATAATATTTAAAACAAATTAATTTCATTTGCTTTTATTCTGCAAATGTTGTTCCTGCCCATGATAACACCAGAGCTCCAAAAAGCATCCACATGTAACACTGCTGTAGTTTTATTGCCATGAAGATATTTTGCACAGTAAATTATTTTCTTTAAAAATGTTATAAAGTAACATGCTTAAGTGAGTATATCCAAATGAAATTATATAAATATATAAGTTACCTGGAGGTATTCATATATACAACAAGAAAGAGAGAGAGAGAGGTGGATATAAAAGAGTTTACCAAATGATACAAATAATTCTGAATAATAATAAGATACTAGCTTTTGAAATACCCTCCCCCATATTATAAATGTTGAGTCTGTCTTCTATCACTTTATATCTCCATTAAATACTTGTTAAAAGAATAAATTGATAAGGGAATGGCAGCATTTTGTTTTTAAACAGTTTTATTTATCAGTAAATGGATCATTCTAGTCACTACCAAACTTCATGATTGTAAACTGCAAGGCATGGATCAATGGAAAAATGTAGTAGCTTATTGACCATCATCAATTCTAGTCTTCCTCTAGTCACATGGTTGAGTCTAACACCCTTATTTTAGAATCATATCAGATCCTACTGCCTGACTGACAAAATTTTATGGAAATGATGCTTGGGAACTTCCGAGATGATTTTTTTTCCCCCCTTGGGCTTCCTGGGTTCATTCTTGAGACTTTCCCTCTTGAAACTTAGCTATTGTACTAAGAGAAACCCCCAACTGCTGAATCTCCAGTCCAGCACGTTCTTGCATAATTCCTCCTTGTTTTACCCTCTCTGGTCCTCTGACCTGGTCTATCTTTCCCTAAACTTTTACAAATCAAGTTGTATTGAGCTCCTCTTTTTTAAAAATAAAAGTCACTAAAAAACTGCTTTCAGAAATGATATCTAGAATTTAGCAATATATATATTTTTTCCTTTCTCAGTTCTAGTCTGTATTTTCTCTCAAAGGGTAGGAGAAAATGTAATACAAATTGAGAAATTCAATTATAATACTCTGGTTAAAAAAAATCCTGTATCACAGTCTTTAGTTTCCCAAAATGTAATATAAATTGAGTAATTCAGTTATAATACTCTGGTTAAAAAAAATCTGTGCCGCAGTCTTTAGCTTTCCAAAACAAAAGTGAAATAATTCCAGAATAGCCTAGTAAAGCCACCACAGAATGAATACCTTACAATAAAATATTCAGTCTTATTCTTTTTGAAGTAAGCACATTACCTTTTTCCTTTGCATACAACTGTGGCTAGTCCAGAGAAGAAGCAATAGGAGAATTATCATAATTTAGACAATACAGTCAATAAAGCTAATCTATTAACACGGAAAGCCTCCCAATGCACTTAAAGTGAGGATATAAATAAGTACTCAGAACTTTTGGCTGTTGCTGTGCAGATAAATGAAGCAATGGATTTAGGTTAAGTGGCTTAGGAAGAGAGCAAATCTAACCTAAAGGATGGGAAACTATAAAAATATATGAACTAATTTTTATCTACAAAACTGCAGATAAGAAAAGAAAGATCCAGGCAATTTTATGTGGGATCACTTAGCATAAATCTTTATCATTGAAGACTGAAAGTCTCAAGGAAAATGTATTATAGTAAAAAGTTTTTATGTATTTGTAATTAGGTTCAATCAACTTTCAAAGAATTGTGAGAATCACAGGCCAAATACTATCAAGGAGATCTTACAATATTAAAATATTTATGTTACAGTATTTCAAGGGCTAGAATCTATAGCATCAGGGGAAGAAAATGGTTGGAAATAAAAGCTGTAGTCCAAATTCTGGTAGATTCTTAATTTTTAAGTTCCATAGAGGATTTTCTCTTTTATAGTGATAAGCAGATAAAATTATTTTATCTGTAAAGAGATACACAGAAGTCTGTGAAATTCTAAAGCAGCTAAGGTTCTATCCCCAGTGTGCTGGGCTATAAGAAGAGAGCAAAGAAAAGGAGAAAAACAGAACCTAACAAAGAATAACTGGGATTGAGAGATTTGTTGCTTTGGGAAAACTCAGATGTATGTAATATTTTTTTTGACATTTCTGGCCCACTAGTATGACAAAGGTACCCAAGGTATACAATTTGATTCCATCCCTTTTTTATTTCCCCCTACCATGTCTATTGTAATAAATGAGTTTTACTTGTTTTGTAAATATATTTTCAAGACTATATTATCACAATTTTGAAGGCATGGAATTATGTCCAAAAAAGTAAATGTTTATAATTATTGAGCAACTGGTTATTTATTAAGGTTCTAATCTTTCCTTTGCAAATGTGCCTGTTTCCAAAGTCTAACTACACTTTACTTAAAAAAAGTCAAGATTCTAAAATACAACACAGCCTTTAATTTACAAAAATATCTAAACATTAAAAGAAAATAGGCTAAGATATATGAAACACAACTTTGAAAAATCAAAACAAAACTATAAAACGACAACACATGCCTGTTTCAAGATAATTAAAAATAATTAAACAGGAATCTTAAACATTAGGTAATTATATGATAAAATCATTATAAACTGTTCACATTATGCTGAATACAGGCTTCCAATGTGTCAGAAATAATCATGTTGCTTTTAAAAAAGAAACAAAACTTCTAATAGTAATAGTTAATAGAGACTTGAATCAAGATGAATAAATATTTAAATATTTATCATTAAAAATTAAGAAACAAAGTCGCACAAATCATGCTACCTATCTGGTCTGTTTCCAAACATCAACAAAGTCTCAACATGCTTTTACTAACTCTATTCTCTGGTTCTAGAATATTCCTCCACTCCTTTCCTTGCTCCATTCCCAATTAAGTTTACCTCCACCATCTGTATAGCAAACCTACTCTATCAATATTAAACTCTAGCAACACCCCCTCAGCCTCACATGTTTTCCAGCCCTTGACACTTGCAACACAGAAAGGGCTGAAAAAAAGTGACCTTATATTATTTCATTTCCATGCTTAGTTTACTGCAGTGTCCTGTCTGTGTACCGCCAGGTGAGAAATGATGTCTTATTCACCTTTCTCCCTGAACATTATGCCTGACATTTAGTTAGACCTTAAGAAATATTTGTTCTAACACATTCAGTTCCTTCTCCTCAGTTTAACAATCCCTAAAGCTTTGTTAATTTGGAGGAAAAACAGAGAAGAATTTAACATATGTTATGGAGTGAGCAATGTAACCTTAAGCCTTACAATATTATATAAACAATAACAATATACAATAAACAGTAACAAATATTATATAAACACAGTGAAGGCTAGTGTGTGGGTTGAGTGTGGCTGAATGACCAGCCCTTGCACTCTAAAAGTGAAACTCTTAGGAGTCCCCAAGAGGCCAGATCTGCTTCTCTTATTTTTAACTTCTCTTTTATTTTATTTTTTTAAACCACCCACTAACCTTGTTCTGTTCCCAAACTGGTTCATGTCAGGCTAATTACTTCCTTTTATAAGAGTGTCGAGACAAATCTCAGAGAAGTCTCAGTCTCTTCTATAATTGATTCAAGCTGACTGTGATGTAGATATTTCTCAACTATATGCCTATAAAATTAACAGAGTTTTAGTTTGGCAAATTTTCCGTATCTGTGATTATTTTCTATTGCACTTCTGCCAAACATTCCTGAACAGCTTCCTGAGTATCCCAGACAGAGAATGCTTCTCTTCTTACTGTTGAAAACCACTTTATTTGGGCGAATAAAAGAACTAAGCTAAATAAAACTCTTCTCCCAATATTACAAAGAACGAAATTTCTTTTGTAACACAGCATTTTAACATCCAACTGCCTCATGTTTAATAATGCTCCTTGCACATTTTTGCATTAGTTACTCATACATTGCTAGCTACAATTCCTCCATAGTGTATAAAAGTTATTTACAAAGGATTATATCTATCTATATAGATATAATTTATTCAGTATTGGGCTATATTTAATATGATAAATTTGGGCAAATTGTAGGTTTCAGTTAAAATAGAAGCCAGCTGACATCATGCTTGGGTCGCTGCAAAACTTTAACAAAACATGATTTAAAAATCTGATTTTTTGTGGAGATAGTCACATCTCTTAAAATCGTAGTTGCTGTCCACTTCCATCACAACTACTCATGTTGGTTATTCACAAGATACTGTTTTCAATGCACTTAAAACAACAGTTAGAAGTACCTTTGTGATATCACTTTCTAAAAGACAAAGAGAAATGGAAAAGTATATGCACTAGAATATCTCAAAACAAGCAGTAGGAGAAGAAAAGTTTGAATTTTAGAGGTGAGAATTTTATCTATATCTATATATCATGCTATCATTTATCTATCTATTTATCTATCTATCTATCTATCTATCTATCTATCTATCTATCTATCTCACAATTAAAATGAGAAACACAAAAGGGAAAGAGGTGAAAACAATGGGGTGTGGTGGGGGTTGGGTAGTGGCAGATGGCGATAAAACCATGGTGGTGGATGGGACCACCACATTTATCAAGGTGTAAAGTTGTACTCCTGAAACCTACATAGTATTGTAAGTCAAGGATACAACAATGAAAAAAAATACTATAACAAAAAAAAAAAAAGAAACAAAATTCTTTATGAATAGCAATAAAGCTAAGCAGTTAATATATTCTTTAAAAATGAACTCAAAATCAGGTATCCAATAAACAAAAATTGGTTAGTTGAGTTCAAATCAAAATTATACTTAAGCACATAGAATATTAATTAATGATAATATTAATTAAAGATAATATCAGGATATATGAAAATGGAAAAGCTAGTTTTTATAAAGTCAAATTTATAGCTTTTCTAAATTCTAAATATACTTACTGTAGAAAACTTGAAGGTTAAGTAGGTTACTAAATAAAAATGCTTGTAATTCTCTTCCAGGAGAATTAGATTTTTATGTTGTTCTTTGCATGTTCTTCTCTATCTGAATAATATTAGAAATTTTAAAAGTATATGACTTTTTATCATTTCATATAACTATTTATATATTTTCTGTGCCATTGTATTTGCAAAGAATTGGGACCCAATTAAAAGTGGCTTAAGCAAACAGAGGTAAATTTTGGCTTATATGACTGAAAAGCTTACTGAAAAGGCCAGAAGCAAGCTTGTTTGGGCTTATGTGCTCAAATGAATTATTTGAAAATCCATCTTTATCCACCTCTTAGCAGTTCTTTTCCCTGTCTTGCTTTTATTTTGTCCATTTTTCCCATAAGATGGCAAAAAAAAAATTATCTAGAAGCTTTTCATTTAGAAAAGCATTTAGAAGTACTCATGAAAAGTTCGTGCCTCTTCAGCAGCACTCCCAGGGAGGGTTCTCACTGGGGTCCTTCATTCTGCCTATGGGGGTATAGCATTGATTGTTCAACCCTTAATTGCTTGATAAATTTGGGAGTCTTTGGCAAAAAGCTGAATCTAAAACTCGAGGACTGCATGAGATTACTGCCTAGGGAACAAGTATACATAAGGAAGAGTCCAAAGAATCAGCCTTGGGTCACATTATCAGACTTACGAGTAGATAAACATTTGGTATAAAACAATAGCCATGGGTTCTCTTGTATAAATTCCAAAGTCCCAGTGAATAGTCAGGAAGGTTATGGGCTAAAAAGTTCATGCATTCTAACACAGACAGAACTTAGGCTGAGAAATCAAATTTTCAGAAGAAAATATTTCAGTAGGTTAATACCATTGATATGCATGGGAAACCAATATCACAGAACACAATTAAAATAATATGAAATGCATTAAATAAAGACCTATGTTCACTTTAAAGAAAATGATTCATAATGATACATAATGACTGTGAATTCCTTCCTGGTCAACAACAGTTTAAAAACAGCCTGTTTAACTCTAAAATCCAGTTCATATTTCATGGAAAAGCATGATAAAAGAAACACTGTCATCCAAGATTGACTTGTACCTTTGCACTTGACATAAAGTTGCTATAGCTGAGGACATTCTTTTGAAAATTTTATCAATAGGAACAAACTGCTTGAAACTAGAATTTTTAAAGGTAATTTATACTTCATAACAATTTGCAATGAACATGGCATCACAGAAAATAAAATATGAATAGCTTTACTACTACGTCCAGCTCATGTTATAATGAGTAATTTTCAGTATTTTCTTTTGAATTTATAATATAAATCAACCTGTATTAAATGTTTTATATAAGTGTATCTGAATATTCTTATTACTAGGTTTAGAACAAAGCATGAGGCGTAATCTTTACTATTGATGTAGGAATCCTTAAAATCATAAAAAGGAACAATATTTTAAAATTTTAACAGATTATTAAAATTAAAAATAGTTGTATTAGTTTAAATGGCCTACAAGATCATATTTTATACCCAATGTGTAAGACATAATCAAACTTTCACTGTGATAGAAAATGTCCTAAGTAATTCAATTCAGAATTACTAATAATAGTCTTCACCTGAATAAGAAGCTGTAAAATAATTTTTTACATTTATTTTGTATACTTTCAGTTTTCAGGACTTTTTCAAAAGATGATCTCCTTTCACATTTAGAAATAATTTGTAGTCTTAATGAAGTATTAGGAAAATATACCAACTATGTCTAACTGCAACTTGCAAATGGATAGACTAATTTTCTTGGCAAAAAAAAAAAATGCAGATTATTTGGGACTCACCTTAAAAAGAAATTTAATAAAATAAATCTGGGGCGTGGAACCAAGATTGTATGTTTTAAATGAGCAAATCCAGATGGTTCTGCTAAGGTTTTCCATAAAGTATAATTGAATAAAACTGGCTATAGGAATAATTGTGTAACAGTATAAACAAGGAGCCCTTCCTGGGCCTGACAGAAAAAAAAAAAATGTATATGACAGTGAAAATTTAAAACTAATATCAAAACATCAGAAAACACTGATCCAAGTTAAAAAGCAAATTGTATATTGGGGAAACCATGTTTAAATTAAAAACAAGTTAATTCTGATATTGAAATGTTTTAAATCAATAAAAGAAAAATAAAGTTCTTAATAGAAAGCTTAAAAGTTTCTAAATAGCAATGATTTTATCTGTAAATAACAAGAAGAAATAAGCAATTAACTCTGAGAATTAGTACTGTAAGAAAAGGAATCGCCGTAAGGATTAAGTGGGACCAAGAATTGTCTAGAGCTGGGGTGCTATTAGTTCCTAGCAAGTGGAAGTTTGGTGGAAACAGTTAAAGATTGTATAATGGAAAGAATACAAGTTAAACAAAGAACAGAGTATTACTATCAAGTTCCTGACAGTTCATGAACTTCTGTTGCTGAAATCATCAGCATTGCCTTGGAACAAATTCCATTTGTGTGATGGCCAGCTGAAGTATGGTTTCCATTCTTAGAATCTAATTCCATCTCTGTCTCTCTAATTGCCCTAGGTGTTTCCTTACTATAAACCCTTCATTGTTGAGATGACTTGAATGAATCTGCCTTCTACAGTAAAAGATCCTAACTACCACATCTGCAAAATTCTACCTAATACATCTATCTTGGTGACTAAACTAATAAGCATTTGGCCCTGAAAATCAGAGTGTGCCCTCACTTTCACTTAGGAATTGATAGCAGTAAGGTCATGATATACTACAATGTTTCATGCAACCAACTAATGAATTCCATATTTACAGACAAGATTTCATTACAGGGACTTTAAGCCTTGTATAGGGACACTATGTCCTTTTTCTTTTAAGCCCCCAAACACATACATAGTACTATATAGCCAATAGTCTATGCATTTGGATTTTTTGTGATCTCGCCACATTCTCCCTCTTCCTAGCTTCCCCAGCATTATAAACACATATTATGAAACTGGGATATAAAATTTCCATATTTGCCTTCTCTCTTAAATTAATAGTAATATTATTTTAAATCAATTATCTTAATCTTACAGGTTTTTCAGTAATCAAGAAGTAACTTGGTTCTACTATATCAATGGTACTCTACTTGATAGAAAACATTCCATAAATTTTTCAACATGCACAGTTAATCTTTTAAAATGTATATATAGGAATATATTTATTGTTTAAGATACATATCGTAATTGGTCATTGATATTAAAGTGTGCAGTTTTCATATCGTGATGCTTTATAATACCTAGTTACTTCAGCCAGTTCTTCCATATATGAACTTCTGAAACAGAAAATTGATGGATGAATGAATAGATAGATACATAGATGTATATACACAAAAATATTCTTTTTACTTGATATTATTAATAATTGACCTCATATCCAGAAATTAAATCAGAAGCACTTGAAAGTGTTTATTTGAAGTTTTCACCTGATAAAAAATAAGAAATCACACAAAAGCAAATAAGCATTTCAATATTTGTTTAGTGAATGTTCTTTTTAAGAATCACTTTAAGGAAGTTTATAAAATATGTTTCTCATGGCTTCCAGGTTAAGTGCTTGATGTAGCTTTGTCTGCATTAAAGTCACTTAACTGTGGCAGTTTACTGCTGAAGTTTATATGGTAGGATTGTAGGAGATTATTTCTGATAACAAACTTGGGTTTGTCAAATTCCATTGCTAACTCACACAAATACAATCTTCTAACACAGAGGGGATAAAAATCATGAAAAATAAGGCTAGATTTTAGAACCAGATAAAACAGAATATTGTTTCCATTCTGGAATTTGAGCAGAATCCATGCTTAAGATAGTAGCTTTGGGGCACATTGAAGAATTGAATATCTATGAACATTTCCTAAAACTTGTAAGCCAGGAATCTCTTAGTCCATTTTAAGACAAAAGAAAACACTAGATAGAAAGAAATTGTTTTAGGGTCTGTGGTTACAAGGTCTAAATATAGGTTAAGATTAGCCCTCACTTTTAACTGTTTGTGTAGAACTAAAACACATGAATATGTGGACTATTGAAAGTATACTTTTTATTAACACTGTTGGTATTAATAGCCTGCAGATGATATGAGACTACTTTGGCAGAGAGGAGCTATTGTTATCAATCCCAAACTTGAGAAGATAGAGCCCTCTGTATCATCCTCAGTGAAACACCTCGTGTGATGAAACCAGATCCTACATTCCTAATAAACTCACAGAAATGCGCCTTACAATTAAGGGTGCAGTTTCTGATATAGGTCTATTCATAATTCAAAGACAAAGATATCTTGCCAACAGGGTCATCAGGACACAGGAAATGCACCCTCTAAAATGCATCTTGATTGATGCACACACTTCAATTCTCATTCAGGCTTCAGAAGCTTCCATCAGCATTCAATTTGCAAACTCAGGAATATTGGTAAATATTCTTCATGAAAGAGAAACAACTTGACAGTGTGTGCTATTCAAAAAACACCCATCTAGTCTAAAAAAAATCAGAGAATATAATTGTTCACATGGCAGAGGGGCCCAAGTATTGGCTGTTTCACCAAGGATAGTTTACTTAGAATGTTACAATGTTTAAATTTGTATTACAGATAATAATAAAGGCAAAGTGAAGATTAGTAAGTGACTTTAAAAAGTATTTCCCAGCATTTTAAAAAAGTTTTTGGACCAGGTGTTTGAAACAAAGTTTCATTAAAATCATAATAATCACGAAATTGATATTATTATGAAATGTAATGTGGTTTCAGTTCCACTCAACAACATTTAATGTTGTTAAGGAAAACTAGAGCTGGGCAGTAGTTAAAGCAGTAACAATCTTTTAATCCGGAAACTACTGCAATGGGGAAAAGAGACCTCAGGAAAGAAATAGAATCAATTTTGAATACAAGTAGGAATTTATAGCCAAGAATCAGGGTGGAGGGCAGGAGATTTACAGTGACTAAGAGGAAATGTCTAGGATGAGGGGGAATCAACCCGACAGAATTCTTGCTGAAGGCAGGTCGGGATAATCAGATATTACCTGGGGGAAATGAGGATGAGGAATTGATCATATATTGAAAGCTATCAATTATAATCAATGAGGGTTGTGAGTAAGTTGACTTAGTGGGGTTTTTGTAAAGCTGGCAATGCAAAGAGGAACACAGAAGGCCAGAGGCTGAGACCCAGTTCAAAAGATGACTCAGAACAGCTTGTCTAAAATTTGGTCAAGGAGTCTATCAACAGATACTAGACACAATGTAACAAAAGAATTATAGTAAGAGGTTACAAGAAAGTTATGATTGCTGCCCAGAAGTAGCTTGCACTCAAGCAGGGAAGATAAAACACACACACAAATACAAACATTAGATTTGAGCCAAGATTAAGAACGACAACTATTAAAATCATATTATGATCCTCCACCTGCAAAGTGCCCTCCATCTCCGGTGTATTTGCATTGGAGGTGGTTCCTTCCCTCATACTGTGTGATTTTAGGTAGCTGTGAGCCCCTGGAGCCTTTTACTGATGGCCTCAGGCAATTGTGAGACCACATAGCATCTTGTTCTTCCTCAGGCCATTACTATTGTCACCAGCTGGTTTAGCAGGAGTGTGAAGTGCCTTACATCCCCATAGCAGAGCAAGTTCTGACATTTCATGAAACTTAAGGACGTTTTAATACTAGATGAAGGTTTTTCTCAAGCTCATAAAATCAATCCTGGCTATAAATTGGACTAAAAAACAAATTGTGTGTTGCAGGGGCCAGTGTAATCCCACTTCCTAATGTACGAGCATCTTTTGTAAAATGTCAGATCCTGCCTCCCACATCAATTCTTCCTACTCAAAGCTTTGCATTCCAAGTTCTCATTTCTTCTCCTATTCTATTTAATTCCCAGGAAAACTTAGAGAGGTTATTGTGCACTATTCAGGGAAAATACCAGAGCTACAGTCATCAGTAATATTGTAAAAGGGTGGTCCTCAGGCAAGGGGAGTGTCCCAGGACCCCACCCCCACCTCAAGCCATAGAGATCCAAGACACCTAGGACTACGAATCCCAGAATGCCATCATCACCGAAGAAAGGATACTGAGGACTGGGGGAGGAGTTAAGGAGGGGTTTTTGGGACTTAAAAACCAGAACTGAGTGGTTGGAAGGGGGGCGATCGTTCGCATGGTGGATTTACCAGAGTCTTTCTTGAGTGGGTGATAGATTCAAGCTCAGTGGAACTGGTAGGAGGTTTTCACCAATTTATTTCTTTATCTTTTCCTTTCCCTTTTTATAAATAAATCTTTTTATTAATTTTATTGTGTGTGCCTGCATTTGAGTTTTTAAGTCTCTTTTAAGCGTACGGGTGAGAACCTAGACAGGAACCCCCATGGGGTTACCTTGTAACAACATTACCTGATTATGCACACCAGGATAATCTGCTCAAAACACAATGGTTCAATATCTCCTGTTTCCTAAAGCTAAGTAATTCACCACATGTCAATTGGTGATTATCAACAGTAAATCCATATTGAGCTGCTATAAGCTAAATTCCTATCATTTTATTTTTACTTTACACAATTATTTTATTTTGAAAAACTTACAAACCTCAGAAAAGTTGCTAGAAAATAGTATAATCACACCAATATACTCTACATTTGGATTTACCTGTTAACATTTTCCACATTTTATATATTTATATACATTCTTTAATCATTTTAAAATTGATCATGGGTAAGGCATAACACTTCATCTCTAAATATGTTGGCATAAGAACAAGGGTGTTCTCCTACATAATCACAATGAGTTCTCACACTTGGAAAACATGAAGTGTATTCAATTTGTCAATAACTTTCTTCATCAATTTTTATAATTTTGACTCATGATCTCATTCATGACTGTTTCAGCACCATGTTACAGAAAGATTTTCATTGTGATGAGTGCTTTAAAACGGCTCAGAAAACTCATTTTGTTGGTTAACAACTTCTTTGTACAATATTTGTCAATAATTTCTTATTTCCTTTAAGAGTAAGCACAAATTCCTTACAGTGTATGCCATTACAGTTGTGGGCCACGGCCTCATTTCTAGGGTCATCTGTCTTCTCTTTCCCACTTTATACATTCTGGTCAAACACCTATGGCTGCCTGTGGTTTTCTACGCACTCAGCACTTCCCATTTCTTTATCTTGACTAAAGATTTCCCATCTCCTTTGGCTTTCCCTACTCTTCCCCTTCTTATTTTTCTCAGTCTCAAACCTCAACAAGATCCCATTTCTATTCAGCATTGTTCAGCTAATTTTTTTAAGAAAGATTTATTTATTTATGCATACAAGCTGGGGTACAAGCCAGAGGCGTGGGGCGGTGAGAGGGTTCACCAGAGACAGAGTGGGGAGCAGAACAGGCAGTGTGTATACTGCTGAGGGGAGCAGCGGGCGAGGCAGGAGAGATCTGCCACGCCATGTGGGGAATCTCCTTGGCCTGGGGTCGAACTCGCATTGCTGCTGCGGACAGCTCCACAGTGCAGTGCTTAACCACTGCACCACCAGAGCTAATTTTTATTTCATGATTTCTTTTTTTCTGGCATAAGCTATCCCCTCTACGAATACTTAACTAACTGACTAGATTGAGTTACCCTCTTTAGAGCATCCTAGGTCACTTCTGTGTTTCAGTGATCTATTCATTTGTGTCTTGGCGATAAAACAATGAACTGTACTTGAAAAGAGGGAGGGACAGGTAGTTCCAACTAGTCCAGGAATCAAATAGGGAGGAGTGATGGGAGCAAGATATGCTTAATTAAAAGGGACCCCCTTCCCACCCAGAAATGAAAAAAACAAAAACAAACTTAAAATCCCTAGTGCTTTGCTTCTCAGGGCAGCTCTCCTGCTTCCCTGAGACTGCCCATTGCCCTTCGCAGTGTTCTGTCCCATTGCTTCCTAATGTTTCTGGCTGTGTTCTGGTGTTTTGTGAAATTCTTTTCTCCAGAGACAACAAGGATAGGTCTTTTGAAAAATCAAAATAGCATAACACAAACTTTCAAAATGCAGGGGATGTCTGTCCTTACCTGGTCCCTCCTGAAAGATTACACCATGGGAAGTTTTGGCCTGGAGCTAGACCACTCATAAGGAGCCCCTACCATTCAAAGTCTAACTTACATGAAAATTGTAGGAGAACACCAATGATAATATCAGCTTCAGGTAACATCAAATTGATTGACAGTTAGGAATATATCCAGAAGGCGGAAAAAACTCTCAGCTGCCATTTGCCAAAATTTGCCTACCACTGCTTAGAAAGAAAAATGATTTCTTTTTCTTTTCAGTATGCTGTATCTCACATGAAAGACTTGGAATCTTATCTGGAATTCTATTGGTGGAATTTTGGTAAATATAATTCCTAGGTTTTTACCCATGTGATGCAAAGTAACACATATAAAGGGACACAAGATTCTGAGTTGTCAACAAGCAAGCCAGCAGAGTTTGGCAGACTTTGGGGATGGAAAAGAGGGAATAATTTTCCTAGACAGATTAAAAATAATCTAAAATATAAGAAATAAAATTGCATAGGTGTAGAATTGGAATGGGTGACTACTGCACAATAAAAATGAAAAGTGACCAAGAGAAAGTGAGAATGAGAAGGGGAGCAAGAGTATACACATTTAAATATATGAATAGGCAGTTCATAGAATCAGAGATGCCAAGGAATGTATAAAATGAAAATTTTAGAATCAGTGGTAATCAAAAAGATGAAATGCACTTATACAATTTTTGCTTACTAAAACTAACAGATTTTTAAATGCTGTATCAGTGCTACTTTTATATAACAAGCTGCTCAGTGTGAAATACAGGGCAAGCAGTTGTTCCACCATTAGTGGAACCTATTCTCAATTTTCTCAAAGATAACACATCAGGAAACCCAAAACTATTTTTTTTTTAATTATTCTTTAGCACATAGGTTTTGTCTTTAGATATTTGTACAAGGGAAGATTTTGTGTTGCTGGTCAGTAACAATCTGAATATCCACCAATAATGGAGAATTAAAAATAAACCATCATGTGTCTAATGAGGGTGTATTATGAAGCCATAAAAAAGCAGACATTAGAAATAAATTCCATTGCAGAGACCAAGTACATTTTGTAATATTAAGGGACATTTTGTAAACTAATGTACATGTGTTATCTATTTTATACATAGAAATGAGATTGAAAGGATGAGTACCCAAGTCTTGATTGCAGTTTTCTGTGTGATGATATTATAGATGCCTTTTCTCCATGCACTTTAGTTTTTTATTGGCTTTTGTGAGTTTCGTAATAAACATGTTTCTCTTTTATGTGATTTGCTTTGAGAAACCATGTGATATTTTAGTTTATAAATCTGAAATCAAGCTAGTCAATATAGTTGTGTGATTCTCCAATTTCCCAGTAGCCTCCATCAGACCAAGTAGGTAATTATGAAATCAGGAGTTTGTATTAATCTAAAATTGTATGAAACTCAGCAAAGCAAGTAAGCAGAAGGGTAAAGGGTTAAAGGAGTTGAAGGTGTGATAATAACATTTGGCTTAGATAGAATTAAAAATGAAGTGTTTCAAGATGGGTAAAGAAAAATAAAGAATTGATAGACTGAGAATGTTAATGAAATTTTTAGTTTGAGATGGCAAAGTTCTAAGAAAAAACAAAGTTCAGAATGTGGTGTGAATGGAGGAGAAGTAAAGGCTGTTATAGTCATCAAGGATCTGGGAAACTGAAATACAGGACACACCATCCTCACAGATATAGAGGTTCATAGGATAATCCATACATTTGAGAGAACGGCAGAACACAATGAGGATCCTAAGTCCTCAGTAGTAGGAAAGGGGCCCCAGAGAGGTGGGAGGTGCCAAGAAAGAGGGTACAGGCATGGCCTAAGAAGTATGTGGAAAGTGAGAGTGGAAGAAAGATGAGAATTTCAGTATTGTTTTCAAGTTTAAAATTCCCAGAAGTTTCTTTTTTTTTTTTAACCAAAAAAGGAAAACCTCTGGTTAAACATTTTAAATTATCATCACTCCTTAAGAAAATATGTTCAGATGTAACCAATTTTCATGTGGTACCTTTATGATTACTTGGCTTCTGAAGGAGAAGAGGTTATAGTATCAGTTAATTTACTTTCCTGGTATCATTACAGTGATTAATGACTGGCCGTACAGAGAAGTGTGCTTTTAATTTTTTTTCTCATTAAAATTGTTCAAGGAATGTTGACAGTACCAATTGTACCTTAACAGGCATGTCAGGTTCAAGAATATTTGAGAACCATTCTGTGGATGGTTGCTCCAGTGAATAGATTTCAAACTATGTGAAATTGGTTTTATGTTAGACATGCATAAGTTTGTAGTAAAAATGCATTAATTTTATTAAATTGTTTAGAGTTTGGAATTTTCTTAGGATAGACCCAGATACCCTCTTGGATAAGAACAGAAGATAAGATTGTTCTCACTGCCTTCTCTATATGCTGGGCTACTGCAAAGTTATGGAAATCTATTTATCCTTCAGATGACAAAATGGGGCAAGGGAGTCAATTAGCATCAAGGTCGTTGTGACCCAAAGGGACAAGAATGAAGGAAGAGATGACACTTCTAATTAGAGTTCCCATCAACATATTCTCAAGGTATAAGCTATCTTTCCAAGACACATTACTCACTAACATTTCCAGCATCTCAATGCTCTTCTGCATGGTGTCTTATTGCAGCAGAAAAGCCTGAACAACTTACACAGCAGTCAATCCTCTTAAAGGTTGGGCTCAACTAGTACAGTGTCATTTCCACCATGTTATACTAGTCAGAAAGATCAGATTCAGGAAAGAAATTGATACCTGTGCACATGAAGTGGTGGTATCTTTCTTGATAGATTCTACACAAAATGGTAAGGAAAATATTTATTCCTACAGATTGCAGAAAAGGTTGAAAAATTACTTGGGTAAACAAGTGGTATGATAGAAACAAAGCATAACTTCAGCATCAGTTTTCTTTCACTGAATTTTAATACATATCATTTTCTATGCTTGATGGTAAAGATATAAAAAGCTGATTAGACATGGAGAGTGTTATAGCCTGAATTATGCTTAAATTGAAATCCTAAACCATAATACTTTTAGAATGCAATTGTATTCAGAGATAAGATCTTTAAAGAGGTAATAAAGGTAAAATGAGGTAGTATCGAATATTGACCTTAATCCAATATAAATGGTGTCCTTACGAAATGACGAGATTAGGACACAGAAAACGCACAGCAAGGAAGAACTGGGTGAGGACACAGGAAGGAGACAATCATCTGCAAACAGATGAGAGAGTCCTGGGAGAAAACAGACTTAACCAATACCTTGTTCTTGAAGTTGCAGGCTGCAGAACTGTGAGAAGATTAATTTCTATTGCTATGCCACCCAATATGTGGTAGAATGTGTTGGAAATCATAGCAAACTAATATAGCTATTGTCCCCAAGACACTTAAACTCCACTAAAGGTATAACCAAGTAGACAGGCATTTCTAATACATGCACCAAGGGTCGACACAGGATGCCATGAGAGCATCTTAATTTACATTGTTTTACTGATTTAATGTTTCATCCTCTTTCTGATGGTGAAATGAGATATTTTATTTAAAACACTGAAACATAACAGATGCCCACTACCTATTAGTTCTTCATATATTTCTTTCATTCCTACTATATACATATATGAATACATAGTTTGTTGTCTCCTTCTTCTTCCCATAATAAGAAGAAAATAAGAAAACCAGAGCTTAAGAGTCTTAAAAACTCCATTGCCCCACACTCTTGGGCTCTAAACCCAGAGTCTTGGTGAAGGCCTACCCCGGCAGTTCTAGGTCACCAAGAAGAATGGCTACTAGCTCTGAAGTAATATGACACTTGCATGTCATTCAAAAGGGTTATGATGATTATTTTTAAAAATTCTGGGTTCATTCTTAGCTCAAGTTAAGAATTTTATTAATATTAAGGCCTCCCTGGTGGCATAGGTGGTCAAAGTGATATCAAGCTATCATCAGCCACTGTGGCATGAATTTGATCTTTCGCCAGAGGGATGACCCACATGGTGCAGCAGACCTCTTCTGACTCACCTACTGCTCCTCTCAGCAGTGTATTTTCAGTCAGTTTGTCTGTTCTGCTCCCCACTCTGTCTCTGGTGAATCCTCTAGGCCTCATCTCTGTCCTAGATCCTAGTTCTTGTATATATAAATAAATAAAATCTTTTTAAAAAAATATTTTTATTAATATTAGCTTAAATTATTATTGAAAGCACAGATCAGTAAATAGAATTTGTAACTTTTATATAATAATCTATGAAAATATAACATTTATTCAAATTCTAAAGGCTATTTACAGAGTCTGTTTTACCAAAGTTTATAAAGAATGAATGGTTTATTGAAGAGAGTTTATGCTGTAGGGGATTTAACTTGGACAATATTCCTGGAAGTGGTATTTCTAATAAGAGCAAGTAAGTATTGATGCATATAAGTGCATCAAAGATTTTACTTATAGCTCTGATTTATCATTTTAATTAAGCATTATTTCTTAACAGCACTTATGACTTAGCATGGTTACATAGGGTATAGATTATAGGTGTGTAAAATATTATACAAGGTACTATGATTCCTTACAGAGGGGCAATTCCAGGGTCGTTTCCAAACAAATATAAAAATGAATGCACTTGTAGTCAGTGTTCACAAAAATAATGCATCCTGCATATTTTATTTTGGACTCACTCCAGCAATATATGTGGACAAATGAATGAATATCAAACATAGAAACACTAAACAGGATTTGGGGACCTCTATAAACAATCACACCTGACAGAATTCAAGAAATCTGGAAGGACTTTATAAAAGGTCCTCTAATACACTCTTGACAAAAAACAACCTGACTTGCACGGGGACAGGCTTCCTTCACCCATCTGTCAACAAATAATTCTCCAAGTGAACTGGAAGAATTTTAATCCATAAGTTCCACACTTTTTATTAAAAGGATAAATTCTCTGCTATTGTAGCACTTTATCAGCATTCCATGTGCTAATAAGAGGATGTAATTGACTTATCCTAATTCATGTGCTACTACTTGCCAATGATCCCAGAGAGAGGGTTTCTTCCTTGGGTGAAAGGCAATAACTTTGATATAAGAAGGATGTTTAGATGTTTGGTAGCAAAAAATGAAATTTCAACAAAAACTTTTTTCTCAAATTCATAAAGTTATGTTAATATTTTAGTAACACTTTCAAAAAGTTTACCATGGTCTTGACATAACCCCTTTACCAATTGCTTTACTATGCCAAAGTACTTAAGAATAGTACCTTCAGTATTCTAAGAAAAAGAAGAGTCAAAGATTTTCAATATGGCTTTGCAGTTGGCATTCTTTACTTGAAACCAGAGCAGAGTAGAAAAGCATCATCAAATGTTGCAAAGGGCACTGCCCTAGTTAAACTATTGTGAACTGGGGCACTTGAGTCTGAGTAATTCAGGACTTTTATTTTCAGCACATGTCCCCAATCATTCCTGTAGAAATAAAGGCCATCTTTTGACACCAAATATGTCATCTACCCTTAACACATAATATGTAACTTTTGTCCAACTTGTAAAGACAGAAAAGTAGAAAAATGTTACTTTTTCAGAAAAAAGAAAGCTTTTTGAAGAAAAGAGAAAGTGAAAAAGTTTACCAAGGCCTATTAAACAAAAATAATATATTTCTAGTTGTGTGCCCTAAATATGCTTCCTTAACATTATCACTTGTTCTATTATATACTCTACTGACCCATAAAAATATTTCCCTATTTATTTAAAAAGGAAATGCGATGGAATGATGTATCAAAACACTTAGAGATAAAAACTTCCAGCAAACTATCCTACAAAGATGTTCTTCAGAAATGAGAGAAAATAAAGGCTTTTTCATATAAACGGAAGCTGAAAATTTCAAACACTATATTTCCCACCCCACCCCAAGAAATGTTAAAAAAAAACTCTTGTATCTAAATCAAAGAGCAGAATACACACACACACACACACACACACACACACACACACACACAAACTAAACAAGAAAATAGAACCAAAAACTTAAGGTCAAGATGGCAGTCGCAGACTTTCATATATCAATCATTACTCTAAATGTAAACAGACTGAATTCACAAATCAGAAGGCATGGAGAAACTAATTTGATCAGAAAACAGAATCCAACTTTATGCTGTCCCCAGGAAATGCACCTGAGAACTAAGATATATTAATACATATGCTCAGAGCAAAGGGTTGGAAAATAATCTTACAAGCAAACAGGACTCAAAGGAAAGCAAGGAGCCATACATATATGTCATGTTAAATAGATTCCCAGTTTAAAAAGGTAACAAGAGTCAAGGAAGGGCACTATGTAGTGAATAATACATCAGGAAGAGAATAATACCTCAGGAAGACATAATGCTGATCAATATATACTCACCAAATGAGCAATGAAACATATAAGGCAACTACTATCAAATCTGAAAATAGGTATTGTGAAAATTACATTAGTAACAGGAACTTCAAAAACCTTCTTTCACCAATAGAGAGATCAATCAAACAGAAAATAAGCAAGAACACAATAGTCTTTTAAAAAGAATTAGATCGCTTGGGCTTAATACATATTTTTAGGGAATTGCACCCCCCAAAAGTTGAGTGCACATTATTTTCAAGTGTCAATGGGACTTTCTATAAGATTAACCACATATTGGGTCATAAAACAAGTATCAATAAGTTCATGAGACTGAAATCTTACCAAGCATCTTCTCTGATCACAATGGTTTCAAACTAGAAATATACCCAAAAAAGAAATTAGGAAAACCTCTAATATGCAGACACTAAACAACATACTACTGAATGACTATTGGGTTAAGGAGGAAATCAAAGAAGAAATTTAGAAATACCATGAGACAAGTGATAATGAGGATGTAAACATGCAAAACTTATGGGACACAGCAAGAGCAGTACTAAGATTTACTAAATATATAGCAATACAAGCCCACATCAAGATACAAGAAAGAGCTCAAATAAGTAATCTTATCTCTAACCTTAGAAACTAGAAGTTGAACAAACAATATCATAAGCCAATAGGAGGAAAATAATAAATGTTAGAGCAGAAAAAAGTGAAATAGAAATCAAAAGATCAGAAGATTAATGAAACCAAAAGTTAGTTTCTTTGAAAAAAGTAAAAAAAATAGACAAATCTTTAACTAGGTTCACAAATGAAAAAAGGAGAAAACTCAAATAGAATCAGAAACAAAAGAGATTTTGCCATATATATCTCAAAAATTTGGAGGATGGTAAGAAATTACTATGAACATTTGTATGCTAGTAAGTTGAATAACCTAGAAGAGATGGATATATTATTAGAAATATACAACCACTTTAGACTAAATCAAAAAGAAATAGAACATCTGAACAGACCAATTACAAGCAACAAAATTGAAACAGTAATTAAAAGTCTCTCGAAAAGCTACTGAGTTCTATCAAGACTTCAAAGATAAACCAATACCAATGCTTCTCAAACTCTTCAAAAAAAATTGAGGAAAAAGGAATACTTCCAAACATATTTTATAAGGCCAATATCACCCTAATGCCAAAACCAGACAGAAACACCACAAAAAAAGGAAACTACAGACTAATTTTCCTGATGAACATAGATGCAAATATTCTCAACAAAATCTCAGCAAATCATATTTAACAATTCATTAAAAGGATACTACACTGATCAAGACAGACTTATGACAGAGTCACAATGATGGTTCAACATTTGAAAATCAAACATGGTTCACTACATCAAGAAACAGAAAGATACATAAAAATTATATGATCATATCAATAGATGCCAGAAAAACATTTGGAAAGATTCAATGTTCATTTATAATAACAACCCTCAAAACACAGAAGCTAGAATAAAGGTCATATAAGACAAACCCACAGCTAATATTCTCAATGGTGAAAAACTGAAAGCTTTTCCACTAAGATCTGGTACAAGATGAGGATGTCTACTACTATTGATGAGGATTCACCTACTATTGAACATAGTATTGAAAGTTTTACCTGGAGCAATTAAGCAAGGGAAGGATATAAAAGGAATCCAAACTGGCAAAGATAAAGTAAAGCTACTATTATTTGCAGATGACATGATAATATACATAGAAAACCCTGAAGAATCCACTAAAAAAACTAATTGAAAAAACAAAATAGTCCAGCAAAGTGGCAGGTTACAAAATCAATGAACAACAGTTGCATTCTTATGTGCAAAAATGAGCTAGAAGAGGACTGAATCCAGGGAAAATCCCATTTATAATTGTATCAAATCGAATTAAATAGTTAGGAATAAACTTAACAAAGAGGTAAAAGACCTATACAATGAAAACTGCAATACATTGTTTAAAGTAATAAATAAGACACAAAGAAATGGAAAGATATTACCTGTGCATGGATTGGAAGAATTAACTTTGCCAAAGTGGCTATCTTATACATACATATACAGATTCTATGTAATACCCACCAACGTTTCAATGGCATTCTTCAAAGATAGAGAACAACTTTGTACAATAAGTAACAGGTTGTGCATATTGTGCTTATAAACTATGGAAAAATAATAAATAGCATAATGTCAGATAGTTATAAGATCGCTTAAGATATAGGTTAATGGAGTAGACTGAACAAAGGAGAAAGGATTTTTGTTTCGGAAAGAACCACCATTGAAGATTCTCTATGGAGGTAAAATATGAACAGAGACCTGAATAATATGAGAGATCTGGAAGAAGAATGGTGCAGGTAGACTGAAAAGTGTAAAGATCCTGAAGTGGAGTAACTTAATTGTTTGAGAAACAGCCAAAAACAAACAACAACACCGTAAGCAAGAGATTGAATGGCAGAAGATGAAGTTGGAAAAGTGAAGCATGGTCAGATCAGACATGCAAGAGACTTGTCTCTCAAGTAGAGTTTTGCAAACTTTGTTATGCATACAAATCTTCTGGGATCTGGCTATAATGTAGAATCCAGTTCAGTTGTTCTGGGGCAGGGGTGGAGATTTGCATTTTTAACAAGCTTGGGGTGTGGTGGGGTGGGGTGGTTGTGCCTGTTGTTGTTCTGGAAACCATTCTTTGAATAACAAGCTTCCCAGCTTTGAAGAGAAAACTGTTTTTTCTGTAAATATGGATGAAAGCCACAGAAGGGTCTTGGGCTTGGGATGACACAACATTTTTAAAGGATCACCAAGGCTGCCATGTGTAGAAAAAAATCTATTGTAGGGAGACTATGGAAGGAAGAAACCATCCAGGAGACTCCTTCCAGTAGGCAAAAGATGATAATGGCTTGGAGTAACATTGGCAGTCAAGCAGCTCATGAGACACAGTCAAATTTACAATACATTCTGATTATTGAGTCAACAGGAATGGGTCAGACGTCAAATGTCAAAGTAGGATTGGTGAAGGCAGATTGCCAGTTTTTAGAATGAACAACTGGGTGATTTGTGCTTCCGGTAATAAAGGTGAGAAAGTCTGGAGGAGGAACAGGTTGGAAGTTCAACACTACAGCTGATCAATCAGAAGTACAGATGATAACCTGAACTTACAATTGGTGTCAAAAGTGGGGTGGGCAGTCTCATGGGACTAACCCCTTAATTTATGGAATCTGGACTTTTATACAGGTAAATAGTGCCAGAATTTATTTGGGTTGTAGGACACTGAGATGGTATTGGAGCATTGCATGGTGTGGGTAAAACCCTTTCATATTGGAATTGGAATCAGAATTCCTATCGGTTAGAAGGAAACACTCATTAGGCAGGTGGAGGAGCTGGCTATGGAGGAGACAGTGCATATATGTACATATATCTACATATATGTGTAAATATGCATCAAGGTTAGTAAGCTGGTGGTGGGAATATGAAGGATTTTTCTTCTGGAGTTTTCTACTTTTCAATACATTAAGATGATTGGTAATCAACTGACTACAAAAAATGAGGACGGTATACTGGAGATTTGAGCAGTGAAGAAAGGATGTGACATAATCATCTCAAAAATTGTGAAAGCAAATTTAGTGGGGTAATACAGTAGATTTAAAAACTTAGTTACTAAGGAGCCATTTAAGATAATAGTAATATAATTAAGGTGAAACAAATGGGATTTTCTCTATTCTTATTCATCTACTTCGAGAGAAAATATGACAATTGCTGAGGCTCACACAAGGGAGAGGATAGTAATGAATCATGGTATGTAAACCAAGAAGGAAGTGAGAGCCTAAAAAAGTGGTGGGTTAATTGTGTTGACCAAGTGGGACAAAAATACTCTGGAACATAGTTGCAAAAGTTAAATTGAAAGACTCGAGTTCTTTGAATCTTAGACAAATCAAACCCTATATATAACTCACCCCTATAATTTTCCAGAGGTGCTGGACGGTGGGACATCATTCACCTGCACACAGCTAGAGCTGACATGAAGTTACCTCAAAGGATTCACGACATCTCTTTCATCTAGTCAGAATATGGCTTTATTTACTTAAAATTTCTCAGATATATACCTACTGAGGAAAGCAGGGTTCAACAACTACATCTCCTTTTATTTTAAAGCATTTTTTAAATGTTTTAATGTTCCAAACAAAAGCAAAACATTATTCAAACCCAACAAGCTACTAAAGCATCATCCTTAAGTGCTATTTTGCCTCTCTGCCTATTATTCTTTCAACAGAAATAAAACAGAGATCCTATTACTAAATTGGAATGCTGATACATTTCCAGGATAATCTTAATAGCAAACAAATAGTCTTACAATGCCATCTCAAACACGCTTCAGAAAACTGTGAGGAGAGCAAAGAGTCCGTAAAGTAAGGCACAAGGGTAGGCAACGAGAAGCTGTTGTCCTTCCATGTCCAAGGCTGAAATGAAGATTTTGGAAGCTGAGAGACTACACCAGCCAATGATGACCAGCGCTGACACAGTGCCAAAGATGCCCCTATAACAAAGACAACAGAGATGATTACGCTACACAAGGAAAAAAAGAGATTCCTGAATCAGTGCTGACTTAGAAATGTCCTTGGTACAATATTTAGAACTGCTTTCTCCATTTGTAAAATGAGACTGAGGAACCATATGGATTTAAAGACCAGTTAGAAAATTTTTTAGGCAAATTCACCATTAGAGATAAAACATTTTCTACTTCAATGCAACACAAATGAATAGAAATAAAGGAATTCACCTGTAGTTACTCCCATGAATCAATATTCAAATAGACTCCTCTTATAGCTACAGATTTCCTTCACCTCCCAACCCCCACTTCTTCCTAAATTTATCCACCAAAGGAACAGAGAGATAACTAACTGGATTTGCATTTCAGTAGCAGGCTCTCTCCCCACTGCTCCCAAGCCCACTCCCTAGGTTTTCTTTTGAGATAGTGAAGCCTGACATGTTTCAAGTAGGAAATACACAGAGCAGGAAGGAACGGAATGTGTGTGGCTCCCCACTTCATCGCTGAAGATCCCTTTCATATCTGTGTATGGACTCCCTTTATATTTGTATGTATGGACATTTTAGAATACTGAAAGAAATTTGTTCAAATTAGGATCTTCAAAAAGTAATTGCAGAGGCAATTAGTTCTTTAAGAGGAAATGGGCAAATAAGGTTGTTAAGTCTACTTACCTTGGGAATAAAAAAAATAAGACATATATGTAAAGAGTGCCAAAACATAATGCATTATTTAAGAAAATAAAACATACAGGATAGAAGAGATCAGGAGACATATCTCCAACTTTAAAGCGATTAAATAACAAAAAAAAAAAAATTGCATAATAAGGACATTATGTCAAAACTTCCTAACTCCTACTATTCAATTTTTCACCACTAAGCTACACTGTCTCACATAAGAAGGTAGACTCCAAAGTTGAGAACTGTATTATTTGTGAGTGTAACAGACATGTCTACTTTTAACAGTGGAACCAAAGCAATACAAATAAAAAACTGTACAATGTAGTTTATATGGCTGATGTTATCAACATACCAAATGTTTTAAAGTAAAGATATTATATTTATTAATTTGACTTACATCAGGGAAACTTTCTAGAGTGATATAATGTAAAGATTTTTGTGAACAAAATATAAAATCACACATGCTTAATTTGAATGATATAGTGATATGCCCAAATGGCCTCATCTTAGGGCCAGATAAGTTTCTTTCCCTTTAGTATAATTTAGATTGTATTTATAAATTACCAGTTGTAATTTTTGAGTGAAAATCTAATGAAAAAGGTCCAAATTTCTAATGAGTCTTAAAATCTGAGTTTTCATTTTTATTTTCTTCCTCAAAAAATCTATAGTTATTTAGTATGCCCCAAATCTCAAATTTGCTGGAAATAATGTTTAAAAAATGGAAGTTTTAAGTAATGTCTCATGATAACATTCTTTGGCAAAAGCATATGATGAAATTGAAGTTATAGCACTGAACTCTATTGTCAAACATCTGTACCAAACAACACAATGAATGAAACAAACTGCCAAAGAACATGATCGAGAGTGAATTTTTTCCATGAAAAAGACTCCATAAGTCTACCTCTAACTCACAGTATAATTTATACATTCCAAATATACCACTGCAGCTGTATTCCTTGTTTTTATATATTGTGTACTCATTGATAAAATAAGGGTCTGCTCTGTTATTCTCAAAAAAACTACTTTCAAAAGAAACTGTATTAATACAAGCATTTCCAAGTACATGGTTCTCAATGTTATAGAAAAAATTTTATCTAACCAAAAATATTAAAGGCTTTTCTTAATGTCTATCTTTTGCATGGATAAATTCCTTATACAATATTCTATCCAGTGCAGTGCTAATAACTTAAAATGTGCATCATCCAAGAAAAAAAATGCAAATTTGTCTCCTTTGAATGTGGAAGAATGAGCACGGGTGGCAACTGTTTATTTCTAATTGGTTTTAGGGCATGGCAGGTGACAAAGGACGATCTAATTACTTGGTCTCTCCAAAGTGATACCCAAATGCTCTGGAAAAGTCCCCTACAGAAGCATATCTATTGTATCCTTATTAGCAGCTTTGAATTGCAAACACTAATTGCAAGTGAAAAAAGAAAAAAAAATATTGACTGTGTATATATGCTATAAAGTTCTCTAGCATTAATATCCTCATCAGGGTTCCTGAGAATTTTGCAATTCAAGGAGCCCAGCTGAGAAAGAACAGTTGTTTCCTGCCTGGAAAGCAAAGTGCCTGGGAGCTGAAGCAATTTGTCAGTGTTCACCAGGCACTTACTCTTCTGAAATCAAGCAAGTGAATTTTCTGTAGTTATTTTATTACCCATGACAATGGCTCATATTGAAGAATGTGACACCTTACAAAGTGCCAGTGTTAAAGAGAACTTAGTTTAATTTATTTTTAAATCATTGAAATAGGAACAGCACCTGTGCCAAAACTGTCCTACTTTCCTGAATTTATGTGTAGCTTTTAATAACCGTCGTTCTCTGATCGTACCACCAAAATGATGTGAAAAAGTGAACTGTTGCACCAGTGGGGGAAGCCTCAGCCACGACAGTGCACTAGAGTGGATCAGCACATAGAGACACTTACTGCAGTGAAAAGAAGATGGCACAGATGGACAGGATGACCATGGGCAGCAAACAGTAACCCAGTACACTCGCCACACAGCCATAGGACACCCCTGAAGAGCTCATCAAGTTTAGTAAGGCATGAATTCCCAAGCAGCCAATGGCACTCATGCCATACACGTAACCAAACTGGAATTTTCCTGCCTGAAACCATAGGGAAAAACAGATTACAAAACAAATATCAAGAGAAAATTGGAATGTCAACAGAAAAGAGAGCACTTTAGAATCAATCAAGCTGGTCCCCGTCTTTGCAGTTCAATCATCAGGAGACTGGGAATTCTGGAAAAAACAATGCTATAATGTGAATTCAAGCCCTAAAAACAAAGCCAAAAATGAAAACAATTATTCTTTGGATGTCACAAGCATGATACAGAAAAGATGAAATATTTCTAGGCTTAAACTTTATCATACATTATCTATTAATGGTACAAAGCATAAGAATACATTTCCTCTTTCTCAAAATAGTAAAAATGATCCACTATATGTTCCAGCAATTCCACTCTTAGGTGTCTAACTAAGGAATGCAAAAACACTAATTCAAAGAAATATATGCACTCTGGTGTTCACTGCAATATAATTTATGATAGCCAAGCTATAGAAACAACATAAGTGGTCCAAAACAGATGAGTGTATTGAGAAGATATTGCATATACACAAAATTGAATACTATTCAGCTATAAAAAAAGATGGAATCTTGCCATTTATAACAACATGCATAAAACTGAAGGGGATTATGCTAAGTGAAATAAGTCAGAAGAAAAAAACAAATACTGGATGATTTCACTTGTATGTGGAATATAGAATAAAAGAACAAAGGAACAAATGAAACCAAGCCAAACCCTAGAAAACGGGACTGTAGAATCTAGGCTACCAGGGTGAGGGGATATGGGTCCAATGGACTATGGCGGAAATTTATGGACGTTATGGTGGTTGGTGTTTTGGTAAAATACATGTGAAGATGTGTGAAGCTATACTATTAAATAATACACAGTTTTGTAAACCAACATTACTGCTATAAAAATAATCCAGTTTTAATAAAAAGAAAGAATATATTTCCCCATAATTGTTGAATAATTTAATGAATATATACATTAATAAAAAAATCCAATTAGTCTTAGAGATTTACAGGATATGTTATCAATATTAGCAAACATGTATAGTATTTACTATATTAGGTCCTATTCTAGGCTTTTCAAGTATATTAGCCTGGTCAATCCATATAACAACCTATGAGATAGGCACCCTTGTTATGCCAATTTCATGCATGAGGAAACTGAGGTACAGAGAAGTAATTTGTCCAAGGTAAAATAATGCTAAAAATTGAGGTTTTATTAAAGAAAGTTTAGGACACAGTCTGCTGGACGTATGAAGACTCATAAAAACTAACCATCAGCAACAAGGCACTAGGGACTAGATGCTGAAGTAGCCCCACTAAACTCATGCAGAGAAATTCAGAATCTACTATTAATTATGATGACGTTAGAAGTTTGTCTTCCCCCCATCTCTTGCATCTCTTGCAATTTCCACCCTTGTTTGACAGGCTTGTCTTTTTTTGACTGGTCTCTCAGATAAACATTAAAAATTTTTTGTCTTCCTCCTATCTCTTATAATTTCCCCCCTTGTTTGACAGGTTTGTCTTTTTGCATTTCAAGGAAAATGGAGTTAAACAGCAGATGTTGAAAAAAGCAAGTTGGTGCCCACCAGTCTCCGGGCTGCCAACTTCCCCCTCCCCTTTGCAGACCCTTGTCCATCTCCCTTTTTTTCCTTTGTATAAATAACTTTGCACCCTGCCAGAGAGCAGGGCAGTGGGCTTTCACACATGAGTCTGCTGCCCTCCTCATTTGGTGACAAATTAAACCACTTTCCTTTTCCTCAAACTGTTTCCTGGCTGAGGGAAACTGAGGCTGGCTTTTGGTGTCAGTTCAGTAGGACATTTTAATGTTGCTATCTGAGGATGCAAAAGTTTCAGTAAAGAATGCCTTTAGTTTTTATATTTACATCAAGCCGATTAGAAATTCCAGATGAAATTTAAATAAGTTGTCTTTTCATGGGAATTATACAAAAGCAACTAACAATCTCATAAATTGATTCTGAGATATTTGACTGTCATTTTTTTTCCAATCTCTCTAATTATTATCCATGAAGTCCTTCTGTCTTAAAGAAGAAAGAGATATTTATTTTGTAATTAATTAAGGGTGATGGAGAATGTGACCACTATTTTAATCTTCTAAATTGTCCAACTATTTTTAATTCTTCTTCCTCTGCAGCTGGGGAGGTTACTACTAACTTCCTTCAAAAATGTCCCTGGGCTAAGCTGACTAAATTCTCTTCTGCATTAACCATAAGTCCTCAGAGTAGCTTTGTATTCTTACGGCTGTTTTGTGAACTAATGCTAATGGATCTGCTAAAAGAAACACATCAGTAATATACTGTTCTGTTGAGTAAGTTTGCTCTACTTGGAAAATGTGATAATTTCAAACCACTTAAATCTATTAGAGTACGATTCTACTTAATGTTTTAATTGGATGGTATAATTCTGAGGTGGGGATAGTTGTAATGGTGAAAGGCAACTCCCTTAAGCCCAAAGACACATAGCTGGGCCTTCCTGACCACAAGCATTTTTGCAAATGGGGTGGGATAAATGAAACTAATTGGTAGTAAAATTGTCCCTTTCCATATTAGTTACTGACCATCTTCTTTATCTCTTTCCATTGTTAGTTTCTCCAATTTAAGTTATAATTAGATTTGGCAGAAGCAACTGCCACATTTTAATTTGTTTCAAATTCTAACAAGGACCTGTAATCAAGATGGAAAATAAGTGTTCCATTTCTTTTTAACCTCAACATTTTTAGGATTTCTGTACCACTCTCATTACTAGATCTCAATTTGAAATACTAATTATTCTTCTGATTATATGCTTTTATGTTGATCGTGCATGTTCCTTTTCCAGCTACTCCTAGACTTACCAGAAAAAATAAATGCACTCATGGGTTTAAACTACTTGTCTTTGTTTTCTGGGTTAAAAAAAAAAATACAAAAGGAAAATAAGTAAACGTAATTTGGTATAAAGCTGTTATTTTTATTTGCCTCCTTCAACATAAAGAAATATCACTAAAAAGTCTGTGCCTTCTTTAACAAATCATAAGGTGATGTGTATGTGACTATGACTCTCACACTCCAAGATAATGAACATAATTCCATATTGTTGCTGTATTTAGTTTTGCTTTCTCAAGTATAATGCATATACTAGTATACAGGAACATGGTCCTTTACATCGTAATTATAGATATACAGGGCAGGATTAAATTAGCTTCAAATGGATTCTGAGTTAAATATAAGTTCATTAATACCCAGTTGGATTTTTTGCTTTGTTGCTCTTTATTTGTAAGGATCAATTCCAAAGTAAGCACATCCAATGATATAACTTAAGTGATAAAATAGCATTTTCATATATTCCCCCAAATTTCAGAACTTGATACCGAACGCTGGCCTCAGTTTCCCTCAGCCAATAAAAGGAAACAGAGTTTGAGGAAAAGGAAAGTGTTTTAATTTGTTGACAAATGAGGACAGTGGCAGACTAGTGTCTGAAAGACCTGCTCTCTAGCAGGCTGCAGGGTTATTAATACAAAGGCAAAAAAAAGCGGGGGAGCTGTCAGCATGGAGATGGTGGGTGCCAGCTTGCTTTCTTCATCAACTTCTGTTTGACTCCCTTTCCTTTGGAATGCAAGGAGACGAACCTGTCAGACAAGGGGGATTACAAACGATGGGGGAAGACAAACTTTAATAGTTAAAAAGCTAAACCAAACACATGCCAGTTGGGATTTAGAGACCATTTGCCCCCTGAAAGTATAGGGTAGAGACCATTTGCCCTCTGCAATAAATCAGGTTTTATCAGTAATTTACAGTCTGGGACTTTCCCTTGGTATGCAGGCTAAGTTTGGACAGGGCAAATGTGGCTTGCAAGCTGGGAGGGGGGTCTTATCGCTCTTGTAGCCAAGGCTTTTCACTGCAGAGGCTTTTCTGCTTTTTAACTCTTTTCCTGGTACAGTAACTTGTTAAGGGCCCGTAACTGGTAACTGCATGAAACTGATAGGAATCTTCAGAACCATTAAATAAACAGAATGACTTCAGAATGAATAAATGAAGGCCTAGAAATATGAAACAGAAGGTTTAAGATGACAGCTAGAAACAAAGTTAAGGGTTGATCCAAATTTTTCAGTTTCTGTTTAATTCTTTGCCTATATTACTTTGTACTCAAAACAAAAGAGAGGATATTTAAATAATTCCAACTAACATATATGACCAAAATAGATATAAATGACATCAATGTTTTCCTTTAAAGAACAATAATGGTAGTCTTTCCTAAGAAGAGCAAATCACTGTTATATTATATACCACCTAAAAAAAGAAAGATGAATTAACATATTAAATTGATTATTTCTATTTGATTAACTGACATGACCTTATTTAGTATCTTAATCTAAGATTATCAAATTATTTTGACAATGACAGAAAGGCTATGAGAGACTCATTTAAAACTTTAGCTGATACAATGTTTAATTTACAGAGTATTTGCATTGCTGTGGTACAAAAGAAGAAGTTAGATGTCATCACTAAATACTGTTATGTTGGATAAATAAGATGTAATTCTTGACCACATTACCATGAAGAAACTAGATTACTATCAGTATTTTGGCCGGTATCATGTAATTAATAAACAAAAAGTGAAAATGTATTTAGTTGCAAATACATTTTACAGCTATTTTTGAAAATTGCAGCACTTTCGAAAAAAATCAGTTATTTTATAGGCAGTAGGTAGCTACGGGAGGGGGAGGTGGACTAAATAGTTATTTTTTTTTTTTTTAAAGATTTATTTATTATTTATACATACAAGCTGGGGTATAGGCCAGAGGCGTGGGGCGGCGAGAGGGTTCACCAGAGACAGAGTGGGAAGCAGAACAGGCAGATCAGAAGTACACTGCTTAGGGGAGCAGGGGGCGAGGCAGGAGAGGTCTGCCGCACCATGTGGGACTCTCCCCGGCTGGGTTTCGAACTCACATTGCGCGCTGCCGACAGCTCCACAGCGCAGTGCTCAACCGCTGCGCCACCAGGGAGGCCCTAAATAGTTATTTTGAGTGCTTTCCCAAAAATCTTTAATTTTGTGTGTCATTTCTCTTGACAAAATTATTTCTTTGTGCTTAATGAAACTATACTTTTCAGACTGAATGAACATCTTCTCATCCTCTGTTTTTCATCATCTGTTGTCATTTCCTCCTTCATATAAAGCAGTAGACCCTTTCTCATTTCTTCCTTTTTATAAAAAATAAATCTTTTTTTCTAAAATATGAGCCTAAATATCTTCTAAGTACTTAGGTGGGAATATGTTTTTCTTTACTTTTCGGGGTTCTTAACATTAATACTCCCAGATTTAAAGAATGAAAGAGGTCCATGAACAAGACAATGTTGAAGTGGGAAATGCCTCCATGAAAAGGAGAAGGCAAAATGTAACTGGGGAAACATACAGGTTGAGTAAATAAATCATAGGTTATCATTGCAAGTTAATTTATTCATAGTAGTCTAACCAGATATGAGAACAATTTCATACTTCATAAGATATTATAAAAACTCTGGAGATACATCCCAAAGAGACACAAAGAGAAAGAATTTGTCCAATGTCATTATAGAAATTTCACAGAAAATAAGAAAACGTAGGCTTTATAGTTCCCAAATCCATGTGTTGCTTTATTTTTTTTTTCATATTTACAGTTTGTTATGATTAACAAACTGTTAATAAACTGTCTCCAGTTTATCTTAAAATTTGACTTGGTGATTTTTTTAAAAAAAACTTTTATTTAAATTTATATTTTTATCCGTGGTAATGCAGTTTAAATTAAACAATTTTCCATTTATAAAGTGATATACTTTCTTTTGTATTTACAAAGATATCTTCAAAAATGGCATTAGAAAGAACACACACTAAAATCTGGTGCTTGCTGCTGACATTTACCAGAAGCAGGGTGGCTCCCAAGGCAACGCAAAACAGAATGGGTCCAGTGAGATCAGTTTCATTCATAATGCTGCCATCTGCTGGCTTCAGTGGGTTTAATACTGTCAAGGTTTTTTGCCATATGTGATCAAAATTAATTCCAAGTTCTGCAAAAAGAAAAAAAAAGAAGAGTTAACATAAATATAGAAAATTAAATGAGAAATACTATACAATGAAAGTTTAATATAGCTGTTTATTTTATTTAGTACTTTACTCTGGTTGTTAGACCATCGTATTCTAGAGTTCTATGTAACATGTAGTAACCTTAAAAAACAAACAAAATAAATGTTGTTCCCAATGATTTAAAAGAAATATTTTAGATAAATAATTCTATTAGGGAAAAATTTTCCCTTCTTTATACTGCAAATAGAGGTTTGAAATTTAGTTCATAATAGGAAATGGACTTTTCACATAAAAAATAAAATTATAGCTATAAACTAAAACTCCCATCCTCTTACCCATTTAGATTTTTCTTTTTCCTGTATTTTGCATTTATACTACTTTTGATGTCATATTTTGAGAAAATGGCAGAATTTTTTTTCATTATTAGTATTATCTAAACTAAAGATATTTAGCCCAGATGTGAGATTTTACTTCCGCCCTCTCTGATGAGAAAAGCAATTCTATGCTAACTGACTAAAACTCCACAGGGAAGGAAAGCAAGTAAAAGTAATCACGCTGTGCACGCATATTTTAATAAGGTCACTGCTCTATGTGTCTGAGCCTGTGTATTCAATGATTAAATTTGTGAGGCAAGTTAACCTTTCCCTTTCCCTTCCCTGTGGTGGAGAACAAAATATCCACAATCAATTGGATTAAGTGCCAATGAGTCCAAACTCATTTAGAAATTTCTAATTTTTTTTCTCCAATGCCTTGTTTTCCAAAGAATTTTGTGTCCTCCTAGACCCCTCTGCTAGATCTTGCATCTCTTATATCTTTTTTATAATAAATAAAATCCCAGTCAGGTGACATTCATCTAACTGCATCTGACTATCTATAGGAATATAAAAGGAAATATTGATGCCGCATCAGTTTCTTTTATTACCACTCACAGGGAAGATGAACTTTAAGATGTATCTTGAGTAGGAAAAAAAAAAAAGACATTTCAAAGGAGAACATGGTTTCACTGTTTAAGAAACAGTAACCAAGCAGGTTACCCTCTTCTACCACTTTAAATTTCAGCAACTATGAGAGTGAAGGTAGAAAACACTGGAGGTATCTATAGTAAAGTACGCACATTTCAATTAAAAATAGTTAAGTGTTTTTCACTGAATGTTTTACTGAATTTTATAGTGCGTCTCACAGGATTTTCATCTGTTGATCATACAAACACACAATGAGTTTTGTGTTGCTATTTTATTTCTATTTTTACATCAAATGACTGAGGTTTTGACAGATTAAATAAATTTGTTCAAAGTCACAAAGGTAATAATAGAAAATCTAGATATTAACACTGGACAGTCTAAATCAAGAACACATGCTTTCAAAATGGGCAGGATATCTTTCTTGATAGAAATTTTTCCAAAGAGCATGTATAAATGGCCAATAGGGCATAAAAATGTGGTAAACATCGTTAATAACACTGGTCAACAGTGGGATCATTACTGACTTAAAAAGGTCCTAATCTGTACTATCTTGGTGTGCTGAACATGAATATAACCCTAAAAAATTTTTACTAGCTCTTGTTTTGAAGATATTTCATATAATTCATTTTATATGTTTCACCGTGTAAATTTATCCAGTGGGATTGCAACAACATCCTAAATCAGCCTAAAATGATGTAATATTGCATCGCATTGCATAATTCCATCATGCACACATCATCCAGAGTTGATTGCATCATTTTCTGATGCAATGCAATACTACTGCCAGGCGTCTGCTGAAGTAAGCAGATGTCAGCAGTGCACTATATAAAGCCCTGTTGGAAAGGTTGAGCATTGAAATTATTTCAGAATTTGTGTGAGACAGTTTAAGCTACTGTTCCATAGAACTGTTATTATTTTATCCATTTAGGCACAATACTGAACAGTAATGCCTCGAAAGTGCGTTAATAACATGGACAATTTCTGCTCTATTTGTGGGGAAGTGACATTTGCCAACCAGAAGAAAAGTATCACCTCTCAAGTGAAGAAGGCTTATCATCTTGACTTTGGATGCAAGTTTGGCGACCAAGACAAGCCTTGGGCCCCACATAAAGGCTGTGCTACATGTACAACACAGCTTTCACCGTGGTTAAATGGTAAATGACCATCAATGCCGTTTGCAGTCCCCATGGTGTGGAGAGAGCCAAGCAACCACATAAAGGACTGTTACTTCTGCTTGGTTCCTCCTCTTTCCGGTGGAATACGAAGCAAAAGAAGTCGAGAATAGTCTACCCAAACATTCCGTCTGCATTGAGATCAGTTCCACATGATGAGGGACTTCCTATTCCAGAACCTCCAGCAGAATATTCTCTTGATTCATTTGATGAGGACAAGGGTGGGCTGACCTGTTCTTCTCCTGTTCCATCAGCATGCAGTGATCCAGATTTTCACTGTGGTGCATCATCAACCCCACACAGACTAACACAGGAAGAACTAAATGACCTGGTTTGTGATTTGGACTCATCCAAGAACAAGGCAGAATTTCTAGGATCAAGACTCCAAGAGTGGAATCTTCTAGAAGAAGATGTCACAATTACTTGATATCGAAAGCACCACCAGCAGTTGGAGCCTTTCTTCAGAAAGGAAAGTACTCTGGTATTCTGTTCTGAAATCAAGGGCCTCATGAATGCCTTAGAAATCACTCATGACAAGAATGGAGACTATTTCTAGACTCTTCGAAACTGAGTCTTAAGGCTGTGCTTTTGCACAATGGAAACTGTCTTCCATCTATTCTATTCCTGAACAGCTGTACAAGAGACAAGCGAAATAATCTAAGAAGTAGTCTATGATTTGATTTTTTACAGGTATTAACTGTAGGCCTATTACTACTGGCATGCATTTTGTGATGTAAACATCTATTGCAAATTACAAAAAAAACTGGAGCCAAAATTATTATTTAACTGTCATATTTGTGTTGAGTACATACAAATTGATAGGAAATGACTAATTTTATTTCAGCAACATGACTTTTGTAAAAATTTGTTGACCAGTGTAATCAGGAAAATGCAAATCAAGGCCACAGTGAGATATGACTTTCCACCTCTTAGAATGTTTATCATGATACACACAAACACACACACACACACACACACACACGCACACACACAAACATCGTTAACAGGATTTCAAGAAAAGGGAACCCTTGTGCACTACTGGCAGGAATGTAAATTTGTGCAGCCACTGAGGAAAACAGCATGGTGATTCATCAAAAAATTAAAAATTGAACTACCATATGATCCATCAATTCCACAACTGCATATATATAGCCAAAGGGAATGAAAACAAGCTATCAAAGAGATCTTCACTTCCATGTTCATTACAGCATTATTCATAACAGCCAATTATGGAAAAAAAACAAGTGTCTGTAAAAAGGATAAATGGGTAAAGGTTTGGTGCATAATATAGAATAGTGGGTTATTCCATTATCAGAAAGAAGGAAATTCTGTCATTTGTAATAACATGGATAGGCTTTGAGGGCATTATGCTCAGGGAAGTAACAGAGAAAGGCAAATACTACATGGTATCACTTGCATGTGGCATATTAAATGTAAAGAAGTTAAACTCATAGACACAGAGAGTAGAAAAGTAGTTGTTAGGGACTGGGGTAGGGGAAAGAGAAAGAGGTTGTAAAAGGGTTGAAAAAGAAAAAAGAGCCCACCCTTTTACTCTTATAGCTCTGGTTGAGTCAATATAGATTTAACCTAATCTCATAATGTTTATTATTTATTTAATTTGAGCCCAATTCTCCCCCAATGAAGGAATGTCTCCTTAAATCATTTACATGTATCCCCAATGAAGCAATCCTCTGTGGTCAGATACAAGGTACAGTTCACTTCTTTTACAGTGGCACATACTATCTAAATACCTTGCAAAACTGACATTCTACACAGATACCAGATGGGATTTTAATGATCCCATGACATAAAGCAGCCTTGCTCTAGCAGGGACCTTGTCATTTTCAGAAAGTCAGCCAGACATTGTTCTGCACTAGGACAGAAAGAATATTTTTGCATTTATTTCACATCCAGACTGACAACGAATTGGATTGGCTAAATTAAAAATGAAAAAAATCATTTAATTTCAATTTTCATGTTGCATCCTTTCTATTTCCAAAATATTTATAAATGTCTTAATGAACATACACTTTGACCAATACAAGCAGTTCCCCAAGTTTAAAATGGGGCTTGAAAGTTTCACACATTTTTTTAATAGCAGGTGATTTTAAAAATTGAAAATGGTACGGTTTAAATTGATTTCATTAATGGCTTATTGTTGTTTCCAATCTTGATTTGCCATTTAGACGCTTATATTAGCAATGTTTTTAGTATTTACTACCATAAAGTGGGCTTTTACTCAAAATACCTTTTTCCTCAAAAGGTATGAGCATTATTCCTGAAGAAACTCAAATGAAAAATGCCTTATGAGACATTACTACTGATTTCAACCATTTACTTAAAAGCTTGATTAACTTCTGCACGTCTCAACATTGACTCATGAAACAGTAAAGAACATAATATCTACTAAACAGTTTCATAAGAAAAAAACCTTATATGTTTATCAAAATATACCACCAAAATATTTTGTTTTAAAATTTATCACAAAATATGCAAATGAGATTATAAGTATTAATTATAAATAGTTTAATTTAGCACCCTAATATAGAGACAAGATACAATTGCTATGAAATCTGAATGCAGAATTTATTGTTTTGCTGTCATCTAGTGGCAGTAAAGTGTATGATACATATGCTATAAAAATGAGTTAGTACATTTGTATTCTATGCAAATTGTGGCACTGGCCTTTCAAATATAAACATCAGGCTATACCTCAAATACAAATGCCAAATATCATAGTCATTTCTCTGGTCTGGCAGACTTGAACAGATTGTTATTTTTCAAGATCTGTTTGTTAATATATAGATTGTACATTATCGACTACCAAAAGTTTTCATTCTTACATAAAACCAAATAAATATTTTAGTAACAAAGTATTTAAGGAATAAATAAGCATGTTTTCAATGACATGTTTTGTGCAGAGTTGTTATTATAGCTTCATAATTTTATAGGCTGCTTTTGTGTATGCGCAGTAAAAACTAGCAAATGTCATTTATCATAGATTATCCTAGAATTCCTGCCTACTGCTTTTTCATATCTTTTAGAGAGATGAGACTGGAGGTTTTCACAAAGTCACCCAGTCTGAAAAACATACTGGATATGAGTCTAGAAATTTTATAGCTACAAAATGCAAAATTATATTAGGTGCTCTCTCTTCTAGTATACTATACATTTGGCAGGGAAAAAAAATCACAAAAAGAAAAAAAAACTGGAAATTTTCTCTAAGCTGTATAAAGTGGGAAGGAAATCTATATATTTTCTATTTAAATTTTGGAGGAGTATGTATTAGAGCTTAGAATACCAAAATAGAAACATTTCAGGTAAGTAAAAGAGAAGAAAAACCATTTTCAATAAGTGTTACAGAAAAATCAGTTAATAATTAAAAAATAAAGTTACATTCCTCTTTTACATATTAACCAGAAACAATACTTGATGAATAAAGAGTTTAAGTGCAAAACAAAAAATAATTTAAAAATTTAAGAACCCACAGAGCATATAAGCTAGAGCTGGAAAAATACATTCTAAAAGAGCATTTGGAAAGAAAAGTTACAGAGAAAAATACTGTGGAGTCAAAAACATAAGTACTAAAATGTCTGTATGTCCTAAAGTCCATATGTAAATTAGATGGCAAACATAATCTAGGGGGAAGATGTTTTCCAGACAGTAGTTAGTATCTTCATGGAAAAAATATCTCTGTAAATAAACAGTGAAAGGAAAATCTTAAGATTCCAACAGGAAATCTTACAAAAAATGTGAAAGAAAATCATGAAGCAGTTAATAAACATATGAAAAAACTTTTCTATTAATCAAAAAATACAAAGTCTTACAGTTTTCCTATGAAATTAACAAAGACATTACTCTACCTTGACGATACAGTGGATCATTCTTTTTCTAGGTCAGTCTGACAGTGTACGTACTTTTGACCCAGAAATTTCACTGTTATGGATCCAATCTAAGTGCAGACTCTAAATAGATCAATAATATTTATTACGATGCTCACAAGTAGATTACTTATTATAAGAAACAATCTTATAGTGAGCTTCAATTATGATACTTTTATGTTAAAATATTATGATGCCATTAGGTGCCATGTTTCAAATAATATTTAATGACACAGATGTGTTCATGATATAACTTTAAAAATAAAATACTCTGTCTATACTATAATACAATATTCATTTTAAGTATTCACAAACACATGCATATTCAGAGTAGCATAAAACTTCATTTTTAAGTATATAGTCTAGTTGTCTATGTGTACAGAGTTTGGAAGAAAATATATCAACTTGTTAATTGTAGTCATGTCTCAGAGATAAAATTTTAGATGATTTTAAAATTTTTATTCATGCTTCTATAGTTCCCAAATTTCTGTGTTAAATATATATGACTTTTATAATTAGACAACTGATTGTTTTTCAAAAGTACACAGAGATGTTGGTGGAGTCAAGAAAAATGTTTGATGAAAATAACTTATAACTTTTAAGTGTTGATTATTAATTGCAGAGATAAAAGAGAATGAATTGGTTAACCATAACCAATTTTCAAAACTTTTCTGGTTTCTAAAGAGCTGGTTTCTATTACATAAATTTTCTGTGTTTTACTGAATGGTTTAAAACTTCCACTTTTTAAATTTTGAGGCGAAGGAAGAAGTGTTTCAATTCCAAGTGCCTGACTGTGTTCATATGAGGTAAATAATGGTTTTTTGATGTAAAATACTAGGAATTTAAATCTACCTCTTTACACTTGACTGGATGTAAAGGGCTTGGTTCAGTTAATTTGTGAATATTTTTTCTTGGCTCTCAAATAGAAATCTACTTAAGGTTTTGTTTTCTAGCACCTATGTTTCTAAAATCATTTTAATATCCATTAAGAGCAAAAGCAGCAGATGTAGGGTTCCTGGATTAAAAAAAAAAATCAATGAATGGGGTATCTTGGGAAATTCCTAGAGGAGCTGCAACTGCAAGGGTCCTGGAGTTTCCATGTTAACAGATGTGCTAGTTACTGTGATTCAAATCATAGTGCTCCTCTCTTATCTATGCCCAGCTAATGTGAGAGGGCTCAAATGAATCTAGGTAGTAAAAAAAATTGGCTGTTTTCAAGACAACAAAAAAACCAACATTAAATTAAGATTGCCTTTTTTGTTCCCTGACAAGCAAAACAGAAAACAACACAACAACAACAACAAAACACTGTTACAAGCACTCTGCCAAAAGAGGTCTTCACTGTTGTCTACACAGGATCATGGAGTTCAAGTTTAAGAAACACTGAAGAGCCACTTGGAGCCTGTGAAGGCCTACTGCTACCAGGCCTTGTAAAATATGGCCAAAGGTTGTGGTCCAAGGCCTTGCTGGCTACAACTGGGGCCTCTGGAGCCAGTGGGAGCATAGAGCTCTTCTTAATACTGAAGTTATTTAGGCTCAAAATGAAGCTGAATTGTATCCAGGAAAGAGATGTGTTTATGCACACAAAGCATAGGACAGCAATCTGGGGAATGATAAATTGAGCAGATGGAAATAGTGGCACCCCAAATTCTGAAGCAACCTTCCTGCTAAAGCCATAGCACATAGAATGCATGATGCTGTACTCCTCAAGGATTTAAACTTATTGCAAAGTCAACAAATAAAAGTGTATTTTATTAAAAGAAGCAAACAATTTAACAACTGCAGCAATAGCATCTATCTACTTCTAATTTCTCCCCACCACCACTACTCCTCCCCACCACCATACACACACAACAGGCTTCCAGTGGATTAAGGGTCTTGGTGTGGCAGCCTCTTGTTTCTATGTGAAACAATCACACACAAAACACAACTGCTCAGAGCATGCTGACAGCACACATTAAGTGCTGATTATTGCTATTATTCTTTGAGCTGTACACACATTAATAGCACTTCCTTAACTTATCTTCTAGCAAAGGAGGCTCTTCATCAAAACTGTCAATGTAAGGAGATTGTGAATAATAATCTGGGTTGGATGCTGGCTGAAGAAATTGTCCTGTGTAACCTGTTGACATGAGCATCTCTGATGGCACAAAAGAGGCAGACTGAGGCTGCTCACCGGCTTGTTGACTAGAAAAAGGAAAATACTGCTGTTAGATGTCTAAGAAAGGACAGTGACAGAAACTATCATTTTGTTTTTATAAATTCTAGTTTTTATGAGTATTTATTAATGAAGGATAGAACTTACTTACAGTTTAATAATAAAAAAGGAAGTAATTGCTCATAAAAAACTTTCAGAGGAGTGATCCATATCAAGTAATATTTACTGATCATGTATATTGTGCTGGATCCTTTCCCACACATTTTCTCATGTAATGAAAACTCCATAAGGAAAAAACTGTAGTTTTTATCCTATTACATAGAAGAGAAATAAAGGAACATGGAAACTGAATGGCTGGCCAGCATCACACAACATTGCTGGTGTTGCACTGGGAACCAAAGTTGTCTGACCAGAACCCTGCTCCCTGCCCAGATGCTGCATTATCACTGATTTTCATGGGAATTTACAAAATATGACCGTCTCTATAAATCTGTGGAAGCAGTAAATGAAAACTACAATTTTATATTTATTTATTTAAGTTTTTGAAATACTTAGATTTTATTTCAGGTTAAATTCCTTCAACTTATTTATTTTTAAAGTTCAAAAAACATTGTGATTTTTTTATTTTTCTCATATAGATGGGATTTTTTTCATTGTTTTTCATCCTTGTTAATATTTTGACAGTATAGGATTTCTCCCCTCAGGAGTGGTTACTGTGACGACCACCAAAACTCCCATAGTCCTCCTCTACAGTCCATTTGTTCTCCCCTTCCTCAAGTTCCTCTCCCCCCCCAACCCCATTCTCACCGCTACCTATTCCCCTCTCCCTCACCTCCTTGATGCCTTAGCTCTATAGTCAACTTTCAAGGGTTGATTTTAAAGTTTGTATTTGTCTAATCCTTGCTTTTATCTCTACATTCTACATATAAGTGAGATCATTCAGTATTATCTTTCTCCTTTTGGTTTATTTCACTTAGTATAAGCCTTTTCAGTGCCATCCTTGTTGCTGCAAATAGCGTGAGTTTATCTTTTTTGATTACTGAGTAGTATTCCACTGTGAGCATATATCACGTTTTCTTGATCCACTTGCCTATTTTGGGGCACTTAGGTTCTGCACAGTGAAAGAGACAGTAAAATGTCTCTTTGAAGACACTGAAGGCAGAAAAGATTTGCATACCATAAATCTAACAAGGGATTGACATTGAAGATCTATTACGAGCTCATGCACCTCAACAGATAAAACAAAACAAATAACCCAATTAAAAATGGGCATAAGAGCTAAATAGTCTCTTATCCAAAGAATACACACAGATGTCCAACAGGGACATGAAAAAATGTTCATCATCACTTATCATCAGGGAAACACAAATCAAAACCATAGTGAGAAACCACCTCACATTGTGAGAGTGGACCACAGCAAAAAGATGAGAAACAAGTGCTAAAGAGGGTGTGGAAAAAGGAACCCTCTTACACAGTTAGTGGGAATGTAGACTGGTTCAGCCCCTACAGAAAGCAGTGTGCAAGATTCTCAAAAGAATAAAAATGGATCTTCTATATGATTCAGCAATCCCACTCCTAGGTATCTACCCACAAAATACAAAAATACTAATTCAAAAGGAAACCTGTACTTCCATGTTTACAGCAGCACTATTTATAATAGCCAAGATTTGGAGACAACCTAAAGGCCTCAAACACAATTTTAATAGTATAGTCCATTCAAAGGAAAAAATTAATACATAAGCTGCCTGGTGGTCAAATAGACTTTCCAATTCTGATCATCCTCAGAAATTATTATCAATAGAATTCTTTGATTGCCTTACCTAATGAAATGTAGTCTTTCATTGGCTCTAGCATCCATCCTTAGAAATGTGCTATGTACTGTTGTTGAAACATGATGTTTCAATACTTCTTTGACCATGCTTTGGTTTGATTTTTATTTTATGATAGATGTGAGAAAGATGGAGAGACACAATCTTTGTAAAAAATTTCTTGAGTTAGAGAAAGAAAGGAAGAAAAATGGGTGAGTGATTGAGGTTGTCTGGTCATTTTAAATTGTTTTTACCAGAAGGAAGGGGAAGAAACAATTCAGAAGTTATCCTTATTAATAAGTTTAAAGTTCTTTTATTAGAACCCCTTAGGCTAAGCTAAAAATACAATCCAGGGTTCTGAACTTTGTAGCTCTGTGATCTCTTTATGTTAAAATATTTACAAAATGGCTTTTCATACTTTCCTCCCAATATAAATCTTAATACGGAATCTAAGAATATCATACTCAACCTCCCCTATATGAGTAAGTCTGACAGAAAAAAATAGCCTCTTTTGGAAAATAGAACTGCAGAGATAGAGATATATACATTTAATCATTTGCTAACTCAGCTGTAGGCTCATTAAAGGCAGAGACCTGGTGTAATACTTCTTGAATTCCCCACAGCATATGCTGACTGCTGTTATTGTTCACTTAGTCATGTGGTATATTCCTAATCTTTTTTTTTTTTTCTAGTAAAGTAGGTTCACTATCAAAAGTACTGGTAGGAAAGATTTATAAATGAGAGTCAGAATGGCTTGTTATTCCCCACAAATATGTATTTTTTTTAATGTAAGTGTTTTTAGAAGAATAAAAGGAGCACATAGATATGATTCAATGGGCCAGTGTATAAGTAATATTATTTCATTGATATATTGTTCTGGCTTCATCAAAACCTATGCCCTAATGCTGCTGATCAGGCTTGTGGACACATAACATTTATATTACTCTGTAAAAACAATCTATGAAAATGAGGGAATTTAGTATGGATGGCTATTTTGAGCCAACCTCCCCCAAAGGGGGGACATATTATATATAATAATAAAAAATTATAAAAACCTTCTTTTACAGAAAAAAAATCTGTCCATTACCAGAGAAATCCTTTATTAAAATGGATTTATAGACAAATTCTTTATTAAAATGATCATGGTTACCTTCTATCACTGTCTAAGTTAAAATTCTAATTTTATCTTATACCTTTGACTTTGTACACACCGAGTGTAACATTTAATGCTACAACTCATTGAATAAAACCCAAGAGCCACCAACATAATCACTTTATTAGTCCATAGTCCTACCGAGCAACTCTGTAAACTCTGTAAATAATCTAATTACCATGTTAGTCTTTTTCTGAAAATTGTTTTGAACAACCATAATATTAAACACATATCTTAAATGTACACTTATTTCCATATCTTCTGGTGTTATCTTTTTCAGTAGATGCTGACCACTCTGGTTATAACAATGAAGCTATCATATTTTTAGTGATATCTTTCACTATGGAAAAAAATCCAAGAGGAATGGGATTGGACACTTTATTAAATGTTCTGATAAACCTGTACCCTTTAATTATTAACCCATTAAAGGTCATTGCATGGATCCAATTATTAAATCTGATACTACTACTCACACAGCAGTGGGAATTTTGTAGCATATACTAAGAAGTATATTCTTCTTCTCCTTGATTTCATAGCATTTTCATTAGCTCTATGAAAAGGTAAATGCTGAAATTTTGATGATTTTTAACAGCACATTATTACAGATGAAGCAAAAGTCACCCTTTGTATGCTCACAGTTTTTCAATATTCCCATTTTTGCCACACAAACATGGAGTTATAAAGTCCAACTAGCTGCCAGAGACTTGTTTTTACTTTATGAATCAACAGGACTTAGTATTCACCTTCCAATGTAAATATAGATCATTGTTAGAAGACTCAGTTACAATGTCTGTGGTTGCAAATACATTTGCTGTATGCGGTCAGTTTTCTGTGACCCGTCACATAATCACTACCTACATATTTTATCAGAGCCTTTGATTTTCCAAAACTATAGGTTTGTACTTCCACTACGATGTCAACTGGTGATGCTTTTCCTCTGTCAGTCTAACAAAGGGCAGAAATAACATGACAAGTCTTTGACAAAATATACCCTGCTGGTTAAAATATTTAAGCTGGACTTTCAGAAATATTTTATCTATCTAAGTCACCAGTGGAGTCAGTAAAATCAGACATATCTAAGTATACTTGGCAAGATTATGTTATGGAAGATCAGTTCAATGGTAGTGTGGTTTAGGGAATAGTGGCTGGAGAGTTGTCCATGCAACATTCCCAGGTTCTAGCTGGCACACCAGATGTACAGTGACTGTGTGCCATTATAGTACCATAAACTATGTTTGGAACACTAAAAGAAGATAAGGTCTGGGACTTCAGAAAAGTTGATGATTCAGAATCAGTACTGGTGTCTTAAAGCCTACTAAAACATACCTCTGAATCATACACAGTGTTATAAAATAATACTACCTTCATTTAAACAATCTAGAAAATTATATAAAATATTACTCTCTGCATTCAATGGGGATTTTCCAGTTGTCACCTTTCTGCAAAAATATCAATATCTTGCTCCCAACAATTTACCGATTTCTCATTTCAAAAATTAGAAACATACAGTGGGAAAATATCACCTAGATAACTAGCTAAAGGTGATTAGAAATAATTCCAATTGGAAAGTCTGGATTGTTAAGATTTTGGGAACTTTTGAGATGGTTACGATGAGAATGCCCATCTTATTCTTATTCACTTTATTTTTAATTAAGTATAGTCAACCAAATTTCATGTCAGTATGCCACTGAGCAAAGCAAGCTTTTAAAAACAGGCTTCCATGTATTCCCAACTATTTGGAGATGGGATGGGGTGGGGAGAAACAGAGGCAGAAAGAGACTAATTGATTAGAACTATTTTCTAATTCCTATGTCTTTTACCAGGATGATCAGCATCTCATTTTGACTTGATGTATATTTTAATTGAACTACTCACTGTATGAATAAAAGATCAAATATCTGGAGTTTGCCTGATGTACATTAGTAAATCACTGACCTGACTCTGTTTTATGTACCTCATAAAACTACCACAGCTAATATGTCCTCTTCTAATTCCTGAGACTTGCAATATGGGTTGGAATTTAAATATTACCACATCTAAATCAGGAATTACATTCAAATGCTAAATAGCTGAAGCAGGCTAGGCCATCAACTGAAACAAATATCATAACCAGTTTCCCTTATTTGGTTATATAAATCTCTTTTTCTTTGTCATCTTGATTTCTGGCAATGTTGATATGTGCAATAATATAAAAAGAAAATTAGGAAAATCAGGGTGTGAGAGAAGACTGTGTGGTCCATGTACCTGCTTATGGAAAGTCAGTCTCTTTCTTATTGGATGTTTGATTTTAGTTTAGTCTGGAAATATAGATTGCAAATGTAACCCAGGTACTTATCCCTGGAGAAGAGAAGGAAGAAAATAAACAGGTTTAAGTGACTGGTTCCCTTCAAAAATACAGGTAAGTAGCTGAAAATCCTCTTAGATAGCTCTCATTGGGGGTTACATGTTTTTTACTACTATTCAACAGTATCTTTAATGATCAAGCTACTACCTCAAACACTTTTCTGTTCGCTTTTGACCTTCCAAAGTATAAACTGTAAGATGAGTAAAATCAAGGTCTTTTTTGTATTCTTGGAATCTGCAGCGATAAGCCAATTTTATGTAGTCTTATCCTTCCCATCATTTTTCTTTTATTTTTAAAAAATTTATACTTGCCTAGTGATAACATTTGAATAGATGATAGATAGATAGATAGATAGATAGATAGATAGATAGATAGATAGATAGATAGAAGATAGAGGAAGGTAGAGGTATAGATTGTTTTCCATTAATTCTTATGGCAGCCTGACTGATACAGAACAACATAGAGTAAGTGCATGAATGAAGTAAGATTCCAGCCATTTAACCTTGTTAGTTTCAAAAATGCTAGACTAGCATTTTTCCCTACCACTTTGGACTAGTGGCTCAGTCAGAGAAGCTAGAGGGCAGCTTGTGAAAGTAGCATCTATCTGCCTGTGGCTGTCAGTCTGATCAGCCAGTGACAAAGTATCCAAACTGCCTGCGAACAAAGAATCCACTGCCTGTGGTATTTGTCTTTGCCTACTTCCACCTGGAGCTTTCAAGGTGCTTATCTGAATTTAAAAAAGTAAACATCAAACATTTTGTAATATATACTTGTCTTCATTTCATTCAGGAGTTTTCACGCTGTGTTATAATTGCATAATTAATTGTCCATCTCTCTAACATAAATTCTTAAATTTTGTGAGGAAAAAGATTATTGCTCTCTCCTTTATCTTGGGGTTTGAGTGTCCTTAATTCCTGACACACAACAAGCAATCAATAAATGTTTAATAAATTAAATAAAATCTGTTTCTAGTGCAGTGTCTTAGAGAATATCAGGTAAAAAATACTTTCTGTCTGAATTTAGGCTACTGTTAAGTGATCATAGAAAAGAGGAGATTATTCACCCATCATTGGGTGAGGTGATAAAATTATTCATGGAGAACTGAAATAATTTCTCATCTCTTTCCTGACATTTTTTTCTTGGGCACTTTACTGAGAAATGCTCTGTGGAGCTTTAGTTTCCCCTAAGGAAATTTCCCCACCTAGAAACCCCTTGCTCTAATATCATGACTTCTTAAACGACAGTTTATTTTCTCAATGTAGAGTACTTACATTCTGGATCCATAAAGACTTCCATAGACATTAGGATCATTATAGCTCTGCTCCTGATTATCAATGGTGTAATCAGATTGGTAAAAATCAGAGTCAAACTGTCCCAAGTTTGACATCCTAAAAAATAAGAGTGTTTTTTAGTTCATAAAGAACTTTATGAGTCCATAAAACTTCCTTTGTGATATTTACAAAGGTGAATTGATATATGATTACAGATGAATTCCTACCGGAGAATGAGATTTTCTTTGGCTAAGGTAAGTACTAGGGGGAGGATATGCAAATGTATGCTAGAAAGTCACTTTTAAAAAATGTGCATCGTCAATTAACTTTTTGGAAGTTTTCACTCAGGAGGACTTTTGACTTTTACTAAGTTGATTTTAACTGATATGAAAGTACTAACATTTTTCATCAAATACCTTATTCTCAGCGGCTTAAGAGGTAAAGTTGAAAACCTGGTACACATATTGAAGGTTTTCCTTTGAACAATATTAGTTTCTTACTTTAAGCACTGTGTGTGTGTAAGTGTATATACTCTGTTGCAAAGCCAGAAAGCAAAAGGCTCCCGATGATATTAAACAAACAAAAACAATCTACATGCCAATTTCCCAGTTCTAATTTACAATTCTTAAAAAGTATTTGGAACATTTTCTTTTTCTCTTGCTCTGCTTCCTATATCTGGGCTTCTGGCTGAGTCTTAAGAAGAAAGGCTCAATTCTGCCAGTGGGACAATGTCTTTTTTTCTATACACTCTCTACATAATTTCTGCTCACTCCTGGGAGAGAAGAGAAGTGCATGATCTTGATTTAGAAATAATGGCTAAAACGCTAGAGAGAAGAAGAAAATTTGACTGGAGAAAAAAGTGGGAGAAGAAGGCGGTAGCTAGTTAATAGTAATTCTTCAGATTAAGATTAGAAAATGGACTAGGGAATATTTTCAATTGGAGAAATATGATTATTCAGCTCAATATTCTAATCTTTTAGTGTGAAAAAATTTTATTTCAAAAGAGTGAATTTAAAAATCACCAGGAGTAATCCATGTAATTATAATGGCTTATTGAATAATTCTTGTAATAAATTTCAAATAAAATCACACAGCCTTAGTTCTAAGAGACTTCTTAATTAGAAACATTCAAGTAACAATTGTTAAATACATCAACTTATTTCAGTTCAGTAAAAATACAGAACGCTTTTCTAAAATTAGATGTTAATAATTTATACAGCTGATTTAATAAATCAAGATTTTTTCAGTGTAAAATTAGCTATGAATTATGTAAACCAAAATCAGGACTAGGCTGTATTCAATCTTTTAACAATTTATAATTTAAAGAACTTAAAATTTAATAGTATAACTTTCTCAGTTCAAGAAAATATGTTCTTATAAAACATAGAGTAATTTCACTTCATAATACACTATATTTTCATAACTCAAAAAACTTTTTGTAATATGACTATTAATATTGTAGTCCTATATAATCCAGTTGCTTCATATTTTATTTAGATGCCAAACTTTAAATCAGATACATACCTCTATATTTTATTTTATGTTGATAGTCTTCCAACAAGTGTAGCTTTGGTTGAGAAATTTATAACAAATCAGCTGGTGGAAAGATGACCTGGGTCTATATATATGTGTCTAAATTTATACTCTGACACTCCAAACAGATGCCACAGCCAAAGGGCGAAAAAAAAAAAAAAAAAAAAAGCCTGCTAAAAGCCAAACCTATTATCTACAACACTTGTTAAAGTTTACAAACACAGAGAACATACAATTTCATAAAGTGTAATGGTAGATTTAGTTTCTTTTCAAAGTTTTTTTTATATGAAAACATAGGTCCATCTCTTCATCCCTTTCTGGAACATCAGGGACTAAGGGTGCATTCTTTCTTCTTTATTTTTTTGGCATAGAGGAACTGGAGTATAGGCCAGAGGTGTGGAGGGTGGGGACAGAATAGGAAGCAAAATAGGCAGATTTACTGAAATACACTACTAAAGGGAGCAGCGGTTGAGACAGAAGAGGTCTGCTGCAACAGGGTAGGCTCTCTGGCCTGGGATGGAGCTCAGGTCCTAAGTAGCGGTGATAGCACTGAGATTTAACCCCTAGGCCACCAGGGAGGCCCCACGTTCTTCCTTCTGACATAAAAATTCAATGAAAAGTTTATCAAAGAAAGTATTTCCAACCTTGATGTACTTAATTTAAATTTAAACATTTCATGACTTTGTAATTTTTAACTTAAGTTTTCCTTCATAAAATCCAGCTTGATTAAATGAATTGCAGCAATATATAGACTGAAAATTGCATATAAAATTCAATTAATTTAAGCCTCAAGTGAACTATAAAGCATGAAACACTGAAGACCAAATGATTTCATTCTCCTGACAAAAGCATTAATAGACCATAAATACATATGCGAGAATAATGGACACTACTTTTATATATGCAACACCGTTTGTGTATAAAATATGCATTTAAATGCTTTGATCCACTAGTGAATTATCGGTTACACTGTATATCGAAGGGCAGAATTTAAACTAATATTAGCAATAGTCAGTTTCATGATTTATTGTAGTTTCTGTATTTATATGATTATATATAAGTTCTAAATGACCAAAAAGACCATATGTTATAAATATTTTCATTTGATAAAAAAGAGCATCATATTCTACTCACAACCACTTTCTTTCCTTTGTTTTCCGTTTCTTTTCTCTTTCTCTTTCTCCATTCTTTCCTCCTTTTATTCTGTTCTCTCCCTAAACTCTGCTAAGTTGATCTCATCAATTCCCTTTGGGTTTGTATATCACATACATACATTTTCTGAGGTCACATATGAATCCTTCATCTTTCTTCTCAGCTCTAGTCTATTTAGTATATCATATTGATAAATATTTCAAACTTAACTAATTTTTTTTTAAATCTCTACTCTCCCAACCTAATGCTCTATTCTCCAGTTCAGGAAATGACTCACTCATTCAATTAAAAAATCATCTAATCTGTCAATGAATTCTATCGATTCTATCTGTAAAATAGATCTCCCTCTAATCAATTATCTGCATCTCCATTCTATTAGTCTGGCTTAAGCCCGCCACATTCTCCCACTTAAACTGTAATTATTCAATAAAATGAAATACTTCTTTTAAAATACAGAATTAGAAGGTAGTAATAAAGTTTATATCACAAAGACCATAAAAATTATATCTTTAATGACACTGACTTACCAAAAAACAGGGAAAAGTTTCTTTTGTGGTTGTTGATGATAGTTCATAGTGGGGCTAAAGAGGAAAAACTCCATTTGTAGTTTCTCAATTCTCTCTGGTGATCTATAAAGTGTTGAAGAGATTGTGAGCTGATCAACAGTTATATCTGAAATGATTGCCCTATACCTCACAATTATGCGTACATATTTACATTAAAGGATGAATGAAGACTTTAGATGGATGGATGAAGGATCACTGCTATTAATATCCCATACTCAGAACTTAGTATTTTAATTGGTGTATATCAATCTAAGAATTATTTAACATTAAAACATTCATTACTACAATCCTTTGATGTAAAAATGGAGGTTCTGTGACGTGTGCAAAGCCACACACCTGGACTGTCACAGAATCTGGTCTGGAACATCTATCCTCTCACTCAGCTCAGTTTCTTTCATTACTTGCACCTTTTCTCCCAAAAGGCTAGGGCTACCCAAAATACTGCTGTTTTGAATATACCTGTTGGAAATACTAAAAATGTTATATATTCACAATTTCCAAAATATACTCTTTAGCTAAACATAGCTGCCAATGAGCCAAGAGAAAAATATGTCATGTTCTGCCTCTGCTGACAGAGAAATGGGGTTTTTGCTGCCAGCTTTCTCAATTAGTTACTTTTTTTGGCAGTCTGTACTACACTTTAATGTGCATTGATTCCATTATACCTATGAATTACTACTCTCATTAAGACAGAAAGAATACATTCTGCTTCTCGTTACTTTTTAAAATGCATTTTGGTCAGTATTCTCTATATGCTCCTTTTGTTAATACCACATAAGATTGGTTTCTGACCATCTGCCCTTTAAAATTCATGCTGCTTCTATTTTATAAGGCTGAAGACTTGAATATTACAGTCACATGAAAATGAGAATAAAATTCTATTCAGTGAATGAATTTTAAAGAGATTAATGTATTCTATGGCAAAAAGGGAAACAAAATTACAGGGTTTTCCTTCGTTAATACCATCATAATTATCTTTGACTTTTAATTTGGCTATTTCTTGTTAGCTTTTAAAGTGGACGCTAGAAGAATTACTACTGAACACTTTATGAAGCTTTATCATGGAAATAACTAAATGCTAGCAAAACCATAATAATGCATGCCTGAAATTATGAAAGTTGATATGAGTAGTAGTTGAATTGTAGATTCTTATTAACCATATTCATATTCACTCATAGCCATAATCATATTAATCATTTAAAATATAATAATGAATAAAATTCATATATATTTAGTAGACCTATATAGCTGAATTTTACAAAAAAATCTTTCCTAGGACTTTATGAATTTCTTCACAAGTTAGCTATCCAAATGTATTTTCAGTTTATAAGAATAATTTTTTCCTTCCTCTTATGTACTATTTATGACCTCAATTTAATTTTTTAATGTTTCACAATATACCCGAATTATTAACCTGTACATATATGTGACTTGTGTGTGTATGTGTGTGCTTACACTTGTGTATAAAATTTGAGGACAGGATTTTATAGCAATAGCAATTAACAATGAGGGCAAGTGGTAAATACTCAACAAATGTTATCTGTTACAACTATGCTTCTAGGTAGAAATGGAGTTGGATCAATAGAAGGTATCTGTTTCACTCTGTGTTCATTATTTACAGTCACTCAATGCACACTTATTTTTTCAGTGAGCTCTACTTTGACATTACATAAGTCTACATGAAAATGGAAAAAGTTGTTTATCAAAAGAAAGTTGTAGTGGGGGAAAGAGAATTTGCAAATGTTGTGGCAGATTATGATTGGATATTGTTTCTTCAACATTCATCTCTCAATTTTTAATAAATAAATAAAATTTCTAATGATAGAAAGACTAAAAAATATTTTATTGCCAATATACCTCTTATTGCTTGACTAAACACCTTTAGGAATCAGTAAAGATGCAAGCATGTGTTGCCTGCATTTCTTTCAGCAATAAAAGGCAAAATCCTTCCCAATGCTCTACCATCACTATACCCTTGCAACTGTACCATTATTAAGACTTTTTTTCAAAATATTGCAAATCAAATTTCATACCAGCCTAAGTCTAATGTTAGATGACTAGTTAAATAAATTATAATATACCTCTGCAACTGAACACTTTGCAATTTGAGGTATATTATCGATATTTACAAGTTCTTTAACACTACTCTTATTAAGAAGTAGGGATCTGATTCCCTTCACTTTGAATATGCAGTTTCACCAAAGTGACTTGTGACTGGTTTCACCAAAAATATATGATGCAAGTGGTATGCTCACACTCTCAAGGCTGGATGATAATAAGTGAAGTCACTTGTTATTGGAGCTCAACTTCCATGTAATAAATCCAAGTATCCTGAGGTTGTCATGCTCCCGGTAGAGGCCCTGGGGGAGAAAGCACATGGAGAGACCCGGAGGCCAAAGATGAAAGAGAAAGAGATACTGGGCTTTTCAAATCCCTAGCATTTCCAGTCATTCTAGTTGAGGCTACAGACTTCAAGGAATAGAAATGTCATTTCTGTCATGTTCTCTGCAAATTGCAGATTAGTGAGCAAATGGAATATTGTTGTTTTAAGCTACTCTATTTTCTAGAGGTTTGTAATATAGCAATAAATAGCTGGACATAATCTCACAGGTGGAATTGGCTTTATAAAAACACTATAAATGCTGTAGTGTGCAACAGTGAATAAGACATGGTATATGTGCACAATGGAAATCTGTTAACCTATTTTTTTAAAAAAAGTGTTGCTATTTGAGACAACATAGGTGGAATTGGAGGGGAATTTGCAAAATAAGTCAGGAGAAAGATAAAAATTGGATGATTTAAATTATATGTGAAAAAAACAAAGCAAAGCAACAGAATTAAATCAAACACTTGAATCCTGACTTTAGAACTGAGGGGAAGGAGAGGTGAAAGAAAAAAGTGGAGGGGGCCCGATGAGCTGGGGGGGGAGGGTTATTGGTGCTTTGTTGGTAGGCATGGTGTGGTAACCTATATTTGAAGAGGTTTGAACCTGTACCCCTAAAACATATTCAGTGTTGTAAATTAACATTACCTCAAAAAAAAAAAATACCCAGCAAATCAACATCCTTTGGCACTAGAGAGTAGGAAAGAATTTGCCACTGCTTTAAGATAACTGTTACAGAAATTTAAAACTCGGCCTCCCTGGTGGCGCAGCGGTTAAGTGCTGCGCTGTGGAGCTGTCTCTCCCGGCCGGGGAGAATTCCACATGGCGCGGCAGACCTCTCCTGCCTCGCCCACTGCTCCCCTCAGCAGTGTATTTCTGATCTGCCTATTCTGCTACCCACTCTGTCTCTGGTGAACCCTCTTGCCGCCCCATGCCTCTGGCCTGTGCCCCAGCTTGTATGTATAAAAAAAAAAAAAAAAAGAAAGAAATGTAAAACTCCCTGTGGTAAGGATTTGAAGGGCAGTGAAAAAAAAGTTTTTGGAGGACAGAAAAAATTGACACCCACTTTATGTAGTCTCACTAAGTTTAGCATCATTGTTGTCCAAGTTAATGTGAAAAACAGAATTAGTAACTTTCCAGAAAGAATAGAGAAAATGGGGCCCTCCAATGTGGCCTAGGGGTTAAGTTTCAGCGCTGCCACCAGTATGGCCTGAGTTCGAGCCCTAGCCAGGGAGCTAACCCGCATATGGTGCAGCAGACCTCTCCTGTCTCGCCCACTGCTCCCCTTAGCAGTGTATTTCAGTAGATCTGCCTGCTCCCCACTCTGACTCTGGTGAATCCCGTTACCCCCTGAGCCTTTGGCCTACACCCCAGTTCTTCTATGCAAAAATAAACTTAAAAAAAAATAGAGAAAATGTCTTGCAGCAACACAGGACAACTATAATTATCTTTTATACAATGAACTTTCTTCCTTTGTGAACTTTTTCTGAACCATAATCAAATATTTCACCTTTGCATCCCCATGGCTTAGTACTGTGTTCTTAGATACTTAGGGGAATGTAAAATACACCACACATGCTGTTCTGTGATTGTGTGGCTTCTTTTTCTCATTTCCTAAAAGGGACTCCAAGATGTGATTCTCACAGTTCCTTTATTTTCTACTCTTGACTTAAAAAACTCACCAAATGCCACAGTTTTCATTATTATCTTTTTTTTTTAAATATATATATGGTCTGCAAAACTCTAGCCCTGACCTTTTTTTCTAAGTTTATTTGAACTACCTATTAAATATCTGGTAAAGAGCAATTATATTCTCCAATCTAGCAAAGCTAGAAAATTTGGAGTTGTTCTGGACTCCTTCCTCTCTCTTTTCATCAACCTAATCCTTTTTATTCTATCTCCAAATGTTTGCCAGCCACGTCTTCATCTCTATTCTCTGTGTCTTAACCTAGATTAAAATGAGACTCTTCTGTTTCCATTTCTCTCTCATATCATTTCATCATTTTCCCTTTTCAATACATTTATACAGCATTGGCAGGGTAAGTTTGTTAAAGCAAAAACCTGATGTATTATTCCCTTGCTTAACAATAGCTTCTTCTTAGGATGATCTCAAAAAGCTAATAGGTAAGACCCAGTTCAGAGCCCGTCACAAACTTTTGGCTAAAGTTGTTTATTCTATATATAAAACAATTTTCCTCCTTTCCCCAAAGCACCATAATAAATTATAAAACCATAATGTACATCCAATTTTTGAAGGAAAAAAAAAACAGCAAACAAAAAATAAACTAAGTAAAATTATCTGAAAGATAAGTTCTAGGCTGTACTTTACATTGTAGACACCTGGTGGCACCACTAGCAGCTTCTCAGCAACACCAGACACCCTGTAATACTGAATGAACATGCCAGAAATTTGTGTCTGTGCTTGTGATGTCATCTAAAATATTTATTAATGGCATTTTGAGTGTTAAAAATGCTCCACAATGTCAATACCTTTCAAACTGGATTTGTTATTTATGTTTTTATTATTTCCTTTACTAGGGGCTGAATCGTGTCCCCTCCAAGTTAATATCTTTAAGTCCTAGCCCCTGTATATTTCAGACTGTGGAAAGAATTGGAGATAATTTAAAGAAGCAATTAAGAATGGAGTTATTAGGTTGAGCCCAAATCCAATATGACTAGTGTCCTTATACAAAAGAGATTAGGATACAGATAGGTACAGAGAAGGAAGACCATGTTAAGATACAGAGAGAAGATGGCCATCTAAAAGACAAGGAGGCCATTAACACCTTGATCTCAAACTTCTAGTCTCCAGAACTGTGAGAAAATAAGGTTCTGTGGTTTAAGCCACCCAGTCTATGACACTTTATTATTGCAACCCAAACAAAATAGGAGACCCTTTCAGGAAGTTTAAAAATATAAATACTATCTAAGACCACAATCTCTCTGTAACACATTTATTCCTGGGGAAATGAGACTTGCTTTATATTCATTTTTAATTATGTGAGTTCTTCAGATATTTTTGCCTCAAGTAAAATGCCACTGTCCCAAATTTCGGTCATTTTCCCCTACTGACCACTAACTCAATGCCTCATATATTTTTGCCTTCATTTACTCTTGGTCAGCAGAGTTTAATGGAGTAAGTAAGAGTGGAGATTCTGGAGCCAGACTGCATGGACTTACAGCCCATTTCATCAAGAACTGTATGACTCTGGTAATTACTTTAAAAAGGCCTAGACATTTTTTCGCAGATATTCTGTACAACAGAAACAATCATCAGAAACCTGCAATAGAGGGAGACAGACACTGAATGTGGAATCCACATCTCATTCTAATTACCCCCTACACTGCCTGGCCACAGTTCTGCCCTCTGCAAGGTAAACAAACCTTAGTTTGAAGCTCTGTTCTAAAGATGGAGACATTACCGCATTCAGGGTGTAACTTTTTGCATTTTCTCTTCTGAGATACTTTTCCTAGACTACATTATTGCAATCAATTTTACCACCTGTTTCAGACGCGCTTCAATGTGAGTGATATCACTAACACGGGAATATTTCGACTTTCAAATCTTACAACAGTTGCAATATTATTTTTCCATTTGGTAAGAGGTTAAACCCCAAAATTGAGCTAGTAGCTTCTTCACGTTGAACGTCTTAAACATCAGTCCTCACTCAGATCTCCGTAAAGGTACAGAGAAGGAAGAGCAGCGCAGGATCTGGAATGAGACTTCCTGGGCTAATTCGCGGCTGCTCCGCTCGCCACCTCCGAGTTTCGTGCTCTTGGCGGCACCGGGATCGGACAGAATACTCATCACAGGGCCACAGTGAGAAGAAAAGACGTTATGCAAATGATCTGTAACTGTGCTCTCCAAGCAGGTATAATTAATGCTCGTTATTCCCAAACACCCCGCTTTAAGAAAGAGGAAACAAGACCCTTTCCTCACGTGACTGCGTACGGCCTGGCGCAGTCTAGCTTACGTCACGACGTCGTGCAACCTGAGCACGTCGACTTACAACTCTGCGTTCCTGGTGATCCGCCGGGGTTGCTACGTGGGCGCTGCTACCTGTCCCGTTGTGTCCCTTCTGGTTCGGCGGGCCTCGTGGAAATTTCCCTCCAGTTCCTAGCGGGGACGTCCGGGAGAAAGCCCAGCCGCGGGCGATGACGCCGTCGTGTCACGGGACCCTCTCTTGAGGCGCCCCTCCTACGGGAGGAATGTGGCCCCTGGCGTGTCGCGGCGGGTGGTGCGGGCGTGCACTCACGCTGTCGGTGCCCGGGGCAGCGCGGCGGGAGCTGCCTGCGCGCACCCGCGGAACTGCTCTCGTTTCCAGGATCCCGGACAGGAGCTACAGCTCAGCAGACCTCAAGGTGACCATCCTTTAGTCTCTGATTAGCCAGTTTTAAAACGTAGAGAACGTGCGTCTTGTGACTTTGGAAAGGTTGAGGACTACTGTGACTGATACCTGTGAACGCAGGTTCCGTTCGATGAAACAGGCTGCGAAGAGCGAGCTCTCTTCGAGTTTCTGAACCCTCCAGTGCTCTCCAGTGTAACCTTGGACAAGTCACTTCCTGAGTTTCCTAAGTCGTGGCTTCAAAAGTTAGTTAATTGATTGTTTATTCAAGGCTCTGCTCTAAGTATGTGTTTATATAATTCTAAAACCCCATTAAGGGATCGTGTAACCTCCATGTCAATACATCTTAATAGCAGTGTAACTGAGCAAGTGACTTGAGCTTCCTGTAACTCTTCATGTATTTATGCAAATGTAAGGTATAGAACTTTCAGTCCAGTTCATAGAATATAAGAAGTGCTCGGTGTGCTCTTACCTTCAGTTTATTTTGTGTTAACCTTAGCTAAAGCAGAGCTGTGTAGTTCAGACTCCTCTTGTTGAAGCAAGTTGGGGGTGGGATCAGAAACTCTAAAATTATACTGTGGTAACTATTAAGAGATAAAGTTTAGGCAGAAAGTGAAGTAATTGAATGCAAAGTTATGAGTAATTGAGGAAAAAACTTTGAGTAATCAGTTTTGCTCTTTTTGAAAATGCCTGTGGAATTTAATATTGGTTACTGTAACAATTCATAGTTCTTAAAAATGGTATGGTCCTCCTTATCTATGAACTGATCGAGGTAGGGGCATGGGAGAATTCAGAGGGCAAACAAAACAGGTATTTTTTTGCTTTTGTTTTGCAGGTTCTTTTTTTTTTTGGCAGAATTTCTTTCAAATACAGTTGCACTGTACTTATATTGGAGAACTTTTAAAATAGAAATTTAAAGCTCATGACAACTTTGTACATTTCATTGTAATTCGACATATATTTATTGCTTATTTTGAAATTTAGATTTGATTGAAAAAAATTGTTCATAGTACAAAATACCTGGCATTTTACTTGAATGATAATTTTTAATAGTTTTTAATGAGTCTCAGTACAATATTAAAAAGTATGCTCTAAAAATCAGGAGTTTCATTTTAAAATATTTTTGAAGTTTAAATAATGAAGCCTTCTTTTCTTACAGTGTTCATTTTATCTATATCCAGAGTAGTTGCTGAGTAACAAAAGTCTATCTAAACTTTTGAAGTCTTTTTTAGGAGGAAAGGTTTTTAAATAGATTTGACTCTGCTGATAAAATGTGTAATGTGGGTATGGAGTTTCCTTCCTTTCTACCTTCCCCCCACCCCCAGCTTTTTGCCTTAAAGAGGTTTTATTAGATAAGTCACTCTAAGATGGTTTAATAGTTATGAGTATCTTGTGGTCTTCACTCATGAAAATAAAGTTTGTTCTTCATTGGTCTTCTAAGTAGTGGAAATATTATAAATGACTTTTATTTAGCTGTGTGGTCACCTTTGGCAGTGAAACTGATATATTTGATGAGACCTAAGGTAATACACTCCTTGTAATATGAATTTAACGTTATTGTCAGAGGAATAATGTAAACAATGGATATGTTAGAAATGAAATTGTTCGAAGAAGACTAAAAGAATATTCTTTGGCTTAGAAATCTTATATTATGAAAAATTGATGTCATAAATGTAATATTTCTCTTTCTTTTGTAGGAAAAAATTGACATGTCTAGATTCCCTGTTGAAAACACTAGAAATTTCAGTATCATTGCACATGTGGATCATGGCAAAAGTACTTTAGCCGACAGACTTCTTGAACTAACAGGTATCCTCATTTTATACTATATTTTTAACTGATGGTGGTGAGTAGTTGATAATTAGATAATTACCTTAATCCTGCTTTAAAAAATTTCAGTTCTTAATTTTAGATGTTGTATTGTCTCTTTTTAAAAACCCAAAGAAATGTTAATAACTGTCTGTCTATAGGGACAATTGATAAAACAAAGGATAATAAGCAAGTTCTTGATAAATTGCAAGTGGAGCGAGAAAGAGGAATCACTGTTAAAGCACAGACAGCATCTCTGTTTTATACTTGGGAAGGAAAGCAGTACCTTTTAAATCTCATTGATACACCAGTAAGTTTGATGTTCATTTTGTCTCTTGTTACAGATGGCCTTATACTAGTAGTGTAAACAAATCCTTGCTTAGTTTTTAAACTGAATATTAAATACTTAGCATTGATTTTTATTTGCCCAGTCTTTTTATTTAGTGTAAATTGTTTTGCAAGCTCAGGCTAAAAAGAAGAAACCTAGTAAGTTTTCATTAAATGGAGTTAATGGGTTTGTGATAATCCTGAAAATACTATAGCTAATATTAGGATTATCATTATTTTTTTCTTTCTCAGGGCCATGTTGATTTTAGTTATGAAGTATCCAGGTCACTCTCTGCTTGCCAGGGTGTTTTACTTGTAGTTGATGCAAATGAGGTAGGTACTTTTCATTTCATAGTATGACTTGGCTGTTTGGTTATTTCAAGAGATTTTCTTTAAAAAGTGTTTTGCAAGTAGTTGTGTTTCAGAAAAATAAGATTTATTATATTAATGAAAATCATGTGCTTTGTCCCTGTTAATTTGGAGTTTTATTACACTAAAGCATCCTGTGAAACTGACTAGTGAATCTAGATTTTTTTTAAACTGAGAGAGGAATTGTTTAAGAAATTGCACTTTTTATTTATTTATAGTGTTTCTACCAGTAGTTAGTAGATGTTTGCATATCAATTTTTAGCAAATCTTGAAAATAAGTCTTTAATTTTCAGTTCATTTGGGTTACTTTAATAATTTGGGAATTACCAGGTTTCTTTCTTTTTTTTTCCCTTTTGGTTCTGGTTAGTGAGCCTACCAGACCTTGTTTGTTAATCTGCCATTCTGGTTCTTGGGGAATTGTTAGGTTTAAAGGACATGTGGATAATGTTACTAAGTTCTTTTGTGGCATGAACAAATTTTTTTTTTTAAAGATTGATTTGTTTTTATACACAAGCTGGGGTGCAGGCCAGAGGTGTGGGGCAGTGAGAGGGTTCACTAGAGACAGAGTGGGGAGCAGAACAGGCAGATGGACCGAAATGTACTGCTGAGGGGAGCAGTGGGCAAGGCAGGAGAGGTCTGAGGTGCCATGTGGGAATCTCCCTGTCCAGGCATCTAACTCACACTGCTGCCACTGCCACTGACACCTCCATAGCGCTGCACTTAACCTGTTGTGCCACAGGGAGACACTAACCATAACTTTAGAAAACATATTTAGTTCTTATATGATGAGCCTACCAGAGCTATGATATACTATTTAAATTAAACTTTTGATGTATTTCAATTTCTTACACACACACACACACACACACACACACACGTGCATTTTATAAACTGCATCACAAGATTATGTCCTCTAGTTTGATGACCTTAGGGTTCATGTTTCACCTTTGTATGCCCTGGCATAGAGTCCCCAATAAATACTGTAGAATTGAAAGGAATTTTCACAGGGAATGGATAGATATCATAGCTTGATACCAAAGATAGATACCATAGTTTGTTGTGTGTCATTGCTTTTGATAAAGGTGTATCAGGTGGTCTTGATTTTCAAATTTTGGAGAGTGATATAAAATCTGTGTCTTGTGTTTTGATTTTTCCAGGGTATTCAAGCCCAAACTGTAGCAAACTTCTTTCTTGCCTTTGAAGCACAGCTATCAGTAATTCCAGTTATAAACAAGGTAATTATAATGAGAAAACAATGTTATTTATGATTTTACTTTCTAAAGGTATATTTAGTGTTTGAATATCAAGTTAAATATGTTGGTGAAATCTGATTTCCAATGTGGGGGGTTTGATTTTTCCCAGGCCGTCAATAGGCAGTGCTTGGGCACCAGCTCACTGTCCAATAATACAGCTCAATCCTGATACTACCTGGTGTTATTATTTTTTTTAAAGATTTATTTATACATAGAAGCTGGGGTACAGGCCAGAGGCGTGGGGCGGCGAGAGGGTTCACCAGAGACAGAGTGGGGAGCAGAACAGGAAGATCAGAAATACACTGCTGAGGGGAGCAGTGGGCGAGGCAGGAGAGGTCTGCTGCACCATGTAGGAATCTCCCCGGCTGGGCATCGAACTTGCATCGCTGCTGCCAACAGCTCCACAGCGCAGCGCTCAACCTCTGTGCCACCAGGGAGGCCAACTACCTGGTGTTAGAATCAGATTTTACAGATTTCTACAAGAGTACATCCATGCTGCTGGTCTTACCTCCTAGTCCTCTATTCTAGTCTCAAGCCAGGTTGTCACCTGGGCTTCTGATGACCAGCTATAAGTTGGAGGTCCCCATGGTCTCTTTCTTGCACTTAGGACACTAATCAAAAGTTCAGGATGTTACAAGTATTTCTTACTGACTGGTTTTAAGTCACAGTTCCAACAGACTCCTCTTTGGGTTCAACTAATTTGCAAGAGCAGTTCACAGAACTCAGATGAATATTTTACTTGCTGGATTACTGATTTTTAATGAAAGGATCTAATTCAAGAACAACTAAATAAATATTTACATGTATAGGGCAATGTATGTGAGAAGAGGCATTGACCTTCCATGCCCTTTCTGAGTGCACTGTTCTCCCCAAATCTCCAACCTGGAAGCTCTCTGAAACCCTTCTTTTAGACTTCAATGGAGTTGAATGGAAATGTAAAGGATACAGACTGTGGAGCTAGACTGATTTGTCTCAGAGGCATGATTGATTAACTTATTGGCCAACTCAATCTCTAGCCCCTTTCTGCTCTCCCCAGAGGTCAGTGGAATTGAATTTTCCAACCCTCAAATCTTATGGTCACCTCCATTGGCAGTCAACCACGTTATCTAGGTGTGGGCCTAGAATCATCTTATTAACATAACAGAAGTATTCTAGCCGCTTATATTTAAAGGGTTTTGGGAACCGTGTGCTAGAAAGGGGGCTAAGATCAAGCATATATTTCTGACTATAAATCACAGTATCACATAAATCCACTCTTTATATGAAGGATCTTCAACTGTTTAATAATAGATCGTTGGGATTTATTTCTTTGGTTTCAGGATAGAATTGCAACTCAAACACCTGTACATTTTTATGTTGTTGAAAGGATAGTCTCCTTGAATTTATATCAAGTGATGGAGAGTGTTTCCTGTAGGGAAGGAATGCAGGGCAGCCAAAATATGTCTGTTACACTATATATAGGGGAAAAAAAGGAGCATATGATCTATCAGGAAACAGTATATAATGTGAACTATATTAGATAAGTGCTAAACTGACTAATCTCGACTTCTTTATTTTTAAGTTAATAAAGAATGTTAGTTTAAAAATCTACATTGTGTTCATTTATATTTTGATATTGAAGTTAAGTTTTAAGAGAAGCAGACTTGCCCAAATATATGATAGTATGCTGTCATAAGTTATCTCCAAGTTAACATTAAAGTCAATTTACATGATACTAGTTGATAAATTGTTATTGAACAATTGAGTAGCTAACCGTTTAAATTTTCTGCTGCCCTCTATTGTTTAGTTACCGTGCTTGTTAAAATTGTATTTTCTAGATTCATATTAATATTTTTGAAAAAAAATCTTTGTGGGATAAGTTAAAAGCAGTTGTACTTTTATGTCCAAATACTGTTAACACATAATACATTTATCATTATAGTAAGTCATATGTCTTTTTTTAAGATAGATCTGAAGAATGCTGATCCTGAAAGTGTTGAAAAACAAATTGAAAAGTTGTTTGATATTCCAAGGGATGAATGTATTAAGGTAAAAATACCATGTTTTTGAATACATGGTTATACTTTTAGAAAATTCAGGTAGTTTTCCTAAATAAAAAAGTTCATAGTTTTACAATGTTTTCATAGTTATATAATGTTTTTGTAGTTTTACAATGTAATTTTTACTTGTGTGGTATATATGTGAGTGTGGCAGTTCAAAATTTAGTGTCTACTTTCAATCTGATTTGGTTTTTGAAAAAGCAAGTTTCAGGTGGTACAATGATTTTTTTTGTTTGTGTTTGTTAACACAATGGATGAATACAATAACTTGATAATAACCGAAGAGTAGTAATTTTCTTTCTTGGATATATACACGCATACACAGAATATAATGGTTTTTATTATGAAGAAGCACCTCACCTTAAGGCAATCCTGGAATTCTGGTAAGTTGGCATAGTAATTATTGAATGAGACATATGTTGCCAAGCATATTCATTCAACAAGTTACAGTGTTCCAGATGAAATACCATTTTTGACAATGGAGAAATCTTTTTTTTTCCCCCTCAGAGTTACGCTATGAGGCAGAGTAATTTAGGGAAAGTCTAATTGATGAACTGAGACATGAGAAAATGAAGAGTTGGGAAAAATTCATTCCAAGAAGGAAAACAAAATAACAAGTGTAAAAGGTCTTTGACAAGGTTTCGCATGTTTTAAGGAAGAGAAAGGAGGCAATTAGATGGCTTTATAGCAGAGGGTGGGCATTTTGTAGGCACAACAGATTTGCTGATAGGTTATGTGTAAGGAAGTAAAAGAAAAGAGTCAGGAGGACTTGGATTTGAGCAGCTGGTTGAATACAAGTACTTATTAATATGGAGGTGACCTAAGTAGGAACAGATAAAAAAGGAAAACTTAGGTGTCAAAGTAGAGATATTTTGTAAATCTGCAATTCTGTCATTTGTGGAAAGGTCTGGGACGGTAGATAGATACTTAGGAGTCAGCACCTATGTGATATTAAGGCCATGGAAATGGATGCAATTTCCTAGAGAGAAAGAGTAGGCAAAGAAGTGGCCTGGAAGTCAGACTGCATTATTGGGTGTTATGAGTATAAAGTTGAGAAGGATAGAAGTAGGATTCAGAATAGAAACTTTGAAGGATTGAGTTTTCAGAGAAGTAGGACACATTCTCACGTTATAACAAGTAAAAGCGAGAAGGTTGTGAGTGTAAGTGTGGATTAATTTGTGTGTTTAGATAAGGGGATTTTTGATGTGTTCTGTATCCTTTGATGAAATAAGAGGCAAAATCATCAATGAAAGTGAATTGACCAGCGGAGAAAATATGGATTAAAAAGGAAGGTGGTATGAAATAATCTTACTGAGTGGTAATGTGAATTTACTATGGATAAGTCCTGGACCTGCAGGTGTTAATTTCACATTGAGATCTGTGGTCATGAAATCTTGGTCACAAGAAGCCAAGTAGACCGGTTTCTTGATTTTCCCCCAGTAATGTTAAGCAGTTCTGAATATAGGGATAGAAAAGGCATATTGTTGGATGCATTCATATTAAGGTTTTACCAATTGCTTTTGATTTGGAGAAAATAGAAAGGGTTTGTCAATAGTGGACTTCAGAATTTCGTCTTGTAAAGGAAGGGAGCAGGGAGCTAACAGATAATGTAAAAAGGGAATGTCAATGAATTTGAGATTGTGATCTTAAAGAATCATTGCAAAGATGATACTGGAATCCTGAGCAGTTTTTTTTTTTTTTTTTTTTATTTTTTTTTTTTTTT